>BGPR01031338.1:0-18105 GCA_013235015.1 Araneus ventricosus | reverse complement strand
TATCGTTATTTTTTATTGAATGGTAAATTATTATTGCTCATTTTTTTTCATTTTCGCTTTAAACATGTTATCGCATTGCTAGTGTTCTCCGTCGATTCTGTTTGCACTAGATTTGTATAATTTGCACCATTTCTTGTGTTCACCATGCACTAAATTACTGCAACTATTTTCTTGCGTCATTTAAAATATAAGCATGACTTCGCTTGTTGATAGATGTGATATAAATGTTAGTTGTATTAATATTTCCACTTTTTAAATAGAAAATGTCCTTATACTTCACAGTGTTAGTATTGTTAATATTTCGTTTACATTACGCTATTATTATTAACTATCTTATGGTGATTATTTGTTAGTATGCGAAATAATTTTGTCAAAAAGAACTAAACATTGCAAACTCTATTTATTAACCACTTAACATATTTGATCATGCCTTTTACATGTGTCAAAATATGGTTTTGAAACTTATACTGAAGAATTAAGCCATTCTAATTTAATCCAAAAATTACGAATCCATAAACACTTCAAATGTTTTTTAGGTTCTTCTGGGAAAAAAAAAAAAAAAATCTCCCTCTGCTGTCTAATCAGACATCTTCTGTTTTATAAGTGTTTTGGTGTATTAATTCATCCAAGAACACTTGATAGATTCTAGTTACTTTTTGTATTGAATTAAACATCTAGAATTGATTTAAATTTTAGCTTTTAAGTTTTAAAATTAGAAAATTGGATATACATGTGCATATGCATGACAATTAAGTGATTGGTGAGTCAAAAAAACATACATTCTCAAAACAGAAAGTGTTGCTTACTTAAATATTAAAAAAAATAAATTAGTAGTTACATAATTAGATTTATGTAATTTCATCAGTAATTTTAAGGATAAATATCAAAACCAAGCAACTTCTAAGCCACTATCTTATAAACATAATTTCTTAAATGATATCTGTTCCTCAATTGATTAGTGGTTTGAAATATTAGCCTTTCAAAAACAGTATCCCTCACTAAAATTATAATGTTTGTAATTTTCTTACTTTTTGTTTACTTTTAATTTATTCTGATAACCTTTGCTTAAAAGAAAAAAGAATATGGAGGCCTTTCTAAGAGGGTGCCATTTTTTTTTTCTCTTAATCGAATTGGATCGGCAATTTTTCTAGTCCATCTCCTGATGGCAATTTTATTTGATTTTTAAGCAGATGGAAACAAATAGGTTTTTGTGTGATATTCGAGAATTGATTTTTATTAACCCGGCACAAGCCAAGAACCCCGTTCTGGAGCATACGCTGGACAACAAACCTTCATCCTTCCTTTGCTTAAATCTGAAGATCAACCCCTATCTTTGTACCAAAAATTTTGTCATTTCTTTGAAAAAATATTGTGTTTGCTGTATTTTTATTGGGAAAATAATAGTGTTTTATTGGACAAATAATAAATCTTTCGAGGTACAAATGTATTTTATATTTCTTTTTATTATATTTATGCTTCACATATACAGTATTTGCTTCATTATATATTTTTGATTTATTTCATGGTGACATTATTTTAAGGTAAAATGTTTTGTCATTCTATAGGAATTTTTGTTGTATTGCTTTCCAATTTTTATCTCTATACTCCTTTGGTTTTTCAGATATTTTTCATGTTCCACTTTTTCTTATTTATTATTATAAGCATCTCCTTTTTATGATGCATTTTCAAGATATGTTATATTTTGTGTTAAAACAGCATATATGCACAAAGAAACCAGCTCTTTTTAGTTTTGAATTTATTGTATTTCACACTTATTTATGTATAAATATGTTTAAAAAAATAGCAGTTAAAGCATTCAGATTTTTCATTTTCTGTGTTTCTTTTAATCTGACATATTTTATAATAATTTTATCTTCAGAATTATAATTTAAATATAAAAAGGACTCGGAAGTAAAGTACTCATAAAGCTTGAATTCATAGCATCTTCACGTAAAAGAAAGTAAACCAACATTTATCATGAATCTGCTATAATAATTTATGAGCTTAGAAATGAGAAGACATTTGATTAAAGAGAAATCCAGTTTGGCTCACTCACCTAATCTATCCTTTATTGGAAATGATTAAAAACATAAGTAATGAATGGATCAGGATTAGAAATTAAGAATTGAAATAGTGTATTTAGATTAGAAAGCAGTTATTACATTTCCTCCTTTCTGGATAGTACCTTGGCTAAAGTTTATGAAACAACAAAGGTAGAAGAAAAATTTATTTAAAATCTCAAATTTATAGAATTCTGTCTTAATGGAGTCCTTTCATATTTGTGATACATCAAGTGCATCATACTTTTTAAATCCATTGTACCTCTTGCAGGATGAAAAAGGTCATAGTGTCACTTGATATGCAGTCGTGTCAACATTTAGTTAGATGGCATGCACACTTACATTGGTTTTAGTGACTGTGAAGCCATGTGGAAATGACTCAATTGGAGCATTTTCAGTGCATGATAAAAGTGATTGAAATTCAATTATTATAGTATGATTAAGATTGATATTTTAAGTTTTGAAAATATATAATATGTTATATCAATGGCTAATCCAGGGGGGCTATGTGGCTACAGCCCTCCTCAGAGCTAAACCAGAATTCTTAATTTTATTTAAAATTGCTACAAATGTTTGTTCTTAATTTCCCTTTTTTAAAAAAATAATAAAAACATGATAACATTGCCTTCTGGCTTGGCAGGCTCGAAAATTTTCTAGTTGTTCCACTTGCACTTGCGGCATAGACGCAGTCGAAAACATTTTTTTGGCTAGTTTTATTTCATTGTATTTTTTTTATTAAATTATCGAAAGTATTGTAGTATCCTTTATGATTCTTATTGTCAGTTGAGTGAAGTCTGTAAAGTTTATCTTTTGGTTTACATAAGCAATGAGATTTGACATTAGTCATGACAATACAAAATTTTTATGACCCCTCCCCCCGACCCAAATCCTGGATTTGCCACTATGTGATATGTACAGATAACATTACAAAAATTGGACAATAATCCCATTTGAATCTCATGCTCAATATATTTTTCAATAGAAACGATTGAATGCACTGGGTATAAATGAATCAAATAAGAATGATTTATTACATAGATACAGAGGTGTACAAAAAATAGGTATACAGTTTTTGCAGTGAAAAAGATAACTTTTCAGATGATAATGACCAACACATAAATTTCATTAATATACCTCGTAGCATAATAAAGTAGTCTTCCTCATTATGCGATCTCTGTCTAAATAATATTTAGAAGATAAATGATATTTCTATTTGAACAAGTGGATTTGTAATGATGGAAATAGACCAATATTGGTAAATAATATACATAAACAGAGAGTGTTTGTTTCATGGCAATATTGAGGGAGAATATTTTTTAATATATTGTTGAAATCTCAAAGCAAAATTTATGAAAAAAGAAAAGTTTAATTTTATCCATTACAATTATTTGGAGCTTCTGCATTTGTAATGGATGGTCAACCTCAACTACTTCTGCTAAACTACCGATATTAAGTTATGACTTACTGTATGCTTAAACTTGATGAGTTTAGGCTGCTCAGTGGCGGCAGGGGGGTGGAGTCATCCCCTTTTTGAGGGGAAAAAATTATTGCATTTTAGCTACCTAAAACTAGGAATTATAAAAAAAAGCAATAGTTTCTGGGGAAGATAGCTAATTTTACAACTTAATTTTCAAATTTTGTTGTCTACCCTGTACTCCTGGGTACTTCCAAATGTCTATAGATTTTTTGCCCCCACCCCATGCTTTTTCCACCCAATCCCCGCCACTGAGGCTGCCCACTTAAAAATCATTATTAAAATTTATCATTCCTGTATAGTTCATTAAAGATACTTGATACATAGTATTAGTAAGGAGTAAAGTACATAAAGTGTTGAAGTGATTCACTTGAGGATCTGTGTGCATCCCATACAAAGTGTTAGAACTGGCTGGATTCTTTAACTGAACCTTCTATAAAATATCTTTGCTACACATTTTATGGGGTTGCTTCCAAACTTTTTTCCTTTAAATGCTGCTACAG
Source organism: Araneus ventricosus (assembly GCA_013235015.1). Lineage (NCBI taxonomy): Eukaryota > Metazoa > Arthropoda > Arachnida > Araneae > Araneidae > Araneus > Araneus ventricosus. The sequence continues at coordinate 14,068 of BGPR01031338.1, read as the reverse complement.
AAATTGTACTAAACATCTCAAAGTACAGTAGAACCCCAGGAATCTGAACTAATTGGGTCTGACCTTTGTTCGCATTCCAGGGAATTCGAATTATATGGGAAATTTGGTAAAATACTCCTGATATACCAAATGCAATAGGTTATTGACACTGTGAAGGCGTATGGAAAGAACAGATGGAGATTTGCTCGGGACAGTGGCAAACAAGTTGTGGGTAAAAAGATATCCGAGTTTGTTTCTACTAATTAAGGTGCTGTATTCATTCTTAAAGACCAATTTGAATACTTCTTTTAAGTTGGGAATAAACATTAGCTTTGTTTCTGACTTGTAATAGTTATTTTTCCTTCATTTTTCAGTAAAAAGTTTCAGAAAATTAAAAAAAAAATATTTTTGGATTTTCTGAAATTTCTGATTCCTGGGGTTCTGTATAGGGAGACAACAAAACTTTAAAATTTAGTTACAAAATTAGCTAGCTTTCGTGGACACTGGTTTTTTTTTTTTTTTTTTTTTTTTTTTTTTTTTGCAATTTTATTTTTCACACTAAAAGTGTGTGTGTGGGGGACTGTCCCCCCTCGCTCTGAGTTTCCGCCTCCGACAAAAATGATGCAAGAAGTTTGAAAACTATTCTTAATAATGCAAGCAAAAGGTTTAATTTTGTCCTTTTCTTTGCTTGGGATTAAATAACTTTTCATGTTGTATATTATTAACAACAGGGGTGATTGTGCTCGAGATATATCCAGAATTCTGGATTTTTTACTTTTTCAAATCCAGAATTTCCAGTTTTATAAAAGTGTGGACTCTTTATCTTTCTCAAATTTATTTTAGAGGACATATCATTTAAAGATTACTTATATGGATATTAAGACAGAATATAGAATTTCCTTGAATATTGATGGCCCAGATGGTTTGCAGACTGTGAAATATTCTCACATACATGTGAAGTTTTGGGGTGAGAAAATCTCTCAAGACCCTATTGATAAAGATTTTGGAGATAATTTAGTGAACAGCAAACAGTTTTCCAAAATTCTTTAAATTCCATGTTTCATTGTCTTTCTACTAGCAGTTCTTTATCTCCAACACACACACACATAATATACAGGGTCTCCCCAAAAAAGTGGAACAATCATTTATTTCTTTAAGTATTGCATCTAGACAAATACATCTAGTTACAAAGTTTCATTAAATTAGATGAGCCAATTTTATGAAAATATGTTACCTTTTCTGGGGATTGTTAATAAAAGTTAAAAAAATTTACATTTTTATACAGTCCCCATAGAGTAAAAGTGTCAAATGTTTCTCTTACTCATCTATGAATGCATCAAGATTCACACTTCTATCTGCAAAATTTGTAGATATTTATTTCTAAATTTAAAGGGCCTCCTCATAAATTTAAATGGAGTTTATTTATAACTAAGAAATTTCACTAAAATTATTTTAAAAACTCTTATTTTCATTTTTATTCTTTGTATATTTTTCCGTTTTGAAAGTTTGATGATCAATGAAAATGGAAAAGTAATAAAAATGAGAAAAGATGATAGTTTGACAATCATAGGATGAGGCTGCATGCCATAGTTTTAGAAAGCACCAAAATTTGTACATTACGCATAACTGAGTGATATGAAAAAAGAAGGAAAAAGGCTAACCTTTCTGTCTTCGAACTTGGCCAGAGCTAGATTTTCAGATGCTCCAGTTTGGCGCTCGGCCAAGAAATGCGCTGCTGAAACGTTGTATTATATTTCTTTGGCTTTTTAATTTCGTATTTTATTTGATTTTCTATTTATATATTTTGCAGATAGAAGTTTACCACTTTGTAGGCTGACAGATGAATGCGAGTGAAACATTTTACTGACACATTTACACTATGGGATTATATAAAAATTGAATTTCTTAAACTTTTTTTATCAATCCCGACAGAAGCCAGTGTTGTCATAGAAATTTCCCATCTTATATGATCAAACTTTGTAATTGGAAGTACAGTCGGGCCTCTATTTAACGAACCTCTATTTTGCGAACTTTTCCTTGGAACCAAGAACATTTTGCCAATTTCTTCGTAAAATAACCTCCAAATAGTGAAGTGCATTCTCTATTTAACGAACTTTTTCATGTGATCCAATATTTTTTTTCTCTCTTATTTCTCAAAATATTTCCGAACATTTCAAACTTATTCTTTCATTTAACACATTTTATAGTGATCAATGATCTTGAACTGGTTTTACCAGTCTGAATTGGATATTTTTGACAGTGTGAAAAATAAAAACAATACAGCAATGAATTGCGATGAAGACGAAGATGATGAAGATAGAAATGATCATGATGCAGAAATCAACAAACCTTCGTATGATGAAATGCTAAAATCATTTGAAACAATCCGACGCACAGTTTGAAGAAAATACGCCTGAAGGGGGTTTTGGTGCATTGCAAAGATGCGAGACGTATTATGAGAGAAAACAGTTTTTCAAACAAAAAACTCAGACAAAATTAACAGACTTTATTAGTAATTAAATTTAAGGACGTATGTGGTAATATATGCTTAAAATTACTTGTTATAAAAAATGCGATAATGTCATTAAAATTCATTAATTTTAATTTAAAATTATTTTTCTAAAATTGAAAATATAGCGTATTCCCGGACAATGCTTTGTTTTATTCTTGTTTTCCTTGCAGATTTCTTTTTGATAGGTAAGATATATAAAACAAATAGATATTAATTTACAAAATAAAGGTGTAATTAATTACTTTTTTTAATAATATTTAGTGTTTATGAATTTAAAATCTGTTTTGTGTATTTTAAAAGGTGAATCTCTATTTAACGAATTTTCCATATAACGAACTTTTTTTCGGGATTTAGCGACTTTGTTAAATAGAGGTCCGACTGTATATGTTTAGGTGCAGTATTTAAGGAAATAAATGCTTGATCCACTTTTTTGAGACACATTGCACATATTTCTGTCTCGAATCTAATACTTAAGAGTGAAATGAAAAGCTATTGTCTACATCAAAATGCCTTGCTGATCATACTCAACTTTCAGTTAACTGAGAAAAATATAAACAGAGCATTTCGGAGAACTTCAACACTCATCCTTTAAAAAAAAGCTAATTAAAAAAAAAATCAGAAACCAATAATGTATGCAATTCTATGAATGAAAACAATGAAACATAAATTAATTTTGTAAATACACCTTTTGCTTCACTAAGCAAATTGTTTGAAAATGTATATTTGCATCATGTTATTATCTTGAGTTATTTGAAATTTTGTTGTATTTTTTACTCATAACAGTTTTCTCAATTTTTGAATTAGTGTCACAATCACCCCTGTAATAAAGACTAAGCATTTTTCAACCAATTTTAAATATAATTTAACTGTTTATACTAGCTGTTACTAGTTTTGTGATTTTACTTTAGATGTATTTTAGATATTAATGTTGTACTTGATATTTTGATTATTCCTGAATAGCCATACATTTTCCCCATGCTTACATGTACTACTGATTGAAATGTCTGCTTTAGGTGATAGAGCTAAATACAGCGAATCAACCAAATCTATCCCTTTCAATACTTGAGTGTTACAAAGCTTTTACAGCTTTCTCCTAGTTCCTCATCTAAGACTCTTGTAATGCAGTGTTTAATGTTTCCATCATTGAAATCTTGAATTTTAAATTCTTGGGATTAGAATGCCTTCATTGCCAAATACCATAAATCTTCTCATTAACAGTTTTACTGAAGCATTGCAGCTATTAATTTGCAGTTATTATGCAATAATCTTGGTACATTGTTAATTATTTTATGTATATATTTTGACAGTCACAAATGTATGTTGCATTGTTCCAGAATGTGACATACAACTTATTCGCTGGTCGTAAATATGCGTCTCTAATTTGCCATGTTTTGAATGTCTTTTGTTAGAGTTGAAAAGATTAATGTGGTTCTGTCATCTGAAGTTATGGACAACAGAAGTTTTTTAAATCTTGGAAGAGATGGAAATTGCCTAGCTAAGTCATTCCCTGAACAGTATCCATTACATGAATTAAATGATAAAGGAGATGGAAGAACTAGTCCTGAAAGTATTGCAATAGCTGAAAATGTTGCTCAGAGGTTAGTAATTAAAATATTTTTCAATTGATATAATTGCACATGTATTCTTTTTATTAAAATGAAGTTATATATTGATGAATAATCATTTTTTTTTCTTGATGGCATTAAATTTCCTTTCCTAGGATTTAAATTCTTTCTTTACACTGCTTTTTTATTAGAAGTAATACAAATAAAATAATTTTTCATCAGTAAAATATATAAATGATATATGAGATAACTTAACTGCTGTGTAGTTTTGATTATTAACCTTCCAGCTGGTGTGCTATAATTTTTTGCACAAGCAGGCGCGTGTCATACTTTTTACGACAATTTTCTTCATTTTTACTGTGGCAGTTGTAAGTTAGCGTATATTTCCGTATATAGGTCGAGAATTTTTGGAATTTTTTCCAAAGCTAAACTATGGGAGTTGGCTTATATACAGATCTGCTAATCTAGCAAAAAATGTCAGTATTTTTCTATTAGCCGAAGTGAGTTTGTCCTCCATAAAAGGAAACACAAGTTGAATTTTGACATGTTCACTAACTCAAGACGTTTCTATCCTTCTTCACTCTCAAACATGTTTTTCATTTACATTGCGGCAAACACGATTACCTGCAACTTACAATTTGCTCTATAAAGCGGGAAATTCGCTATCACGCCGTGCTACTCCATTTCGGGCCCATCGTACCAAAATCCTTTGTCAATGGCAAAATCCAACGAGAATCGCCACGTTGTAGTCAAAATGTTTGGGTTTTCAAACAGTCCGATATTCGTTCTGCGCGCTAGGCCACAAAACTGAAATGCGATTGTGTGCAAGGGGGATTGGCCCTTTCTCACAAAGGCAAAAACCGCAAAATGGGAAAAGGGGAGTAATTCTGGGGAAATCGGGGGCAAGGAACCCTTTGTAATTGGGGGGAGGAGGAGTCGTAGCTTAGGGGATTGACCTACTGCATTTCTTGGGTTTTGATGATAGTTTTCTTTCTTTAAACACAAAGCACAAGCTCTTCTCGATGCTGGTTGCTGTTCACTTGCTCTTTCAGTTTGTGATGTAAAATTTAGACTTAAAGACATGGTAATGTCATAAGGCGATTATCAGATTTTTTGGGCTCAAGTAGTGAGGTGTTTTTTCATACGATTGAGGGCTAAGTTTTTCAAGAAAATTGTTTGGCTTGGTGGATTGTTGGCAGGCTTATTACATATTAAATATTTTGACAATGTAAAATGAAATATTAAATCGCATTATGCGCACTTTATATAAATACCAAACTGAAACATTAAGATGTGAAAAAAATGATAAAATTACTCGAGCGGGCGTGCTGCATAAACTTTACGACAGAAGCATGAAACAGTATGAAATCACCTTGGAACTCGGACAACCCCATATAATCCTGAAGAGAGGGGTTGCATGAAGGAATAGCAATGACCTTCAGACAGTTTTGACTCTGAATATGAGAACAGGGTATGAAAAATCCCGTTTGTTGTAAAATTTGCGCAGGCGTGCCTGCTGGAAGGTTAATGCTGATGATAAATTACTTTTGCATAGCCTTCTTATTCTTGTGTTTACGGATATAAATAGTACAATTGCTTCCATACCCTCTTGAGTCACCATTACTAACTACGTATGCATTTGAATGTAATTTTTTGTTAACTAGATTCAACTTACTTAGAAAGGGTTCTGTCCACTTACAAAGAATATGTATTATTTGTATCTCATTACATGCAGTTATCACATTTTGACAGTAGATGCACTGGTTAGAAATTCTCCAATCCTAGGCTTCTTCTTCTTGATTACAGGACACCTCGTCTCCGGGACCAGGGGCGAGGTGTCCCGTAATCAAGAAGAAGAAGCCTAGGATTGGAGACAGTAAAATTTTTCTAAAAATCTTTTTCTTTTATGAAGGCCAGTGTGTGCGCATATGATCATTTTATAAGATCTGGTACTCTGATTTTATTAAATGGCATATAGTTTTGTATTTTTTCTTGTAGTATATGAATGCAATTTGAAAAACTGTTCTTAGTTTTCAGTACACAGAGTGTCTGAAAAACATTGACCTTGACTTTAATTTCTTAAATATCAAGCCTGTACATATGTGCTAAATTACAAAGTGGCATAAATAGAGTCTCAGTTTTATGAAATTGATTAAAACTTGTAGTGGAATAATTTTTTTACAGGGCCTCTTTACAAAAACTTCCAAATGCTCCCCATACATTATTTGATGATGTGCATAATTTCAGCATTGTATCCAAGGCAGATCTTGGATCGCTCCATGTCCAAAGCTCTTGTCAATTTGAAAAACTGGTCAGAATTGGTATGGTGCAGATTGGAAAGTTGGATACCTAGTCTTTTTCATTATTCATCATTCCATTTGGACTTCCAGACCATAAATTGATAGGCAGTGGTGGCTCGTCCATTAGAGCTGCAGTCTCCCCTGAAATTATTTTAAAAGCTTGCATTCTCGTTTTCATTCAAATTGGCTTACTTTTCTACTTTGAGAGTTCATTTATCAATGAAAATAGCAAAAAAGTAATATGACGACGGAAAATTAAGCAAGAATTAATAGAGAGACAGACCAGAGATGCATAGAGTTTTCCCCCTCCTAAGGATCAAAATTTGCTCACTGAGTAACACGGAGAACTCAGTTGGGAGAAAAAAAACATTCCTTTCTCTCAATGAAATAATAATGTCCTTGAGCTGTAATTTTCACAGCTCTCAATTGGCATGACTTCCATCTTTCCTTCCTCATTTGGCTTTTTATCGGATTCTCTCTGTAGTTGTCATTAATAAGTTTTTTATATCAACTTCTGGAGGAGTTGTAATTTTTTGCTCCTTTATGTTTGATTAGGAATCTGAGGTTTGTTACCAAAGATTTTTGTTATAGTCAAAAAACATGAAAAAATTAATTTTTTTCCAGTTTTTGCTTATAACTCAAAAATTATCAATTTTTCGTATATCATCATTATATGTCACAATAATCAGCACAAAATTTTCCTCGACTTAGATCTATGCAACTTTTGCAGAACTGCTTGTTTCTAAGTTGACAAGCCACCACTGTTGGCTGGAGTAGGTGTGTGAGTTGTGGTGGAAGACTTGGGATGTGTTTTTCCCCAAGGAAATCGGAGAAGGCACAAAAGTCAGGGATTGGAGTGACTAATAGTGGATGAATTTACATGGTGTGGAGTGGTTGTGAATGACCTGCCTAAATGGATTAAAAAAAGGAATTGTGTGGAGTGCCACCACTCCATTTGCACAGCATAGAGCAGTTGTCTTAGCAGTTTGTTTAATCAAAGTTGTTGAAGAATTAGTCACAAATTAAAGTATGAATGTTTAAGGCATAAATACTAATACACAATACATAAATTTATGCATATGCAAATAATATCTGCTTCTGATCTTCGATTTTATTAACAAAGTTTCCAAGAAGCATTGGTTGGAAATTAAAATATAAAAATTTGATGTCAAAATGTACTTTCAAACTGTGTAGATATTTCTGAATATACAAATATCTTCTTCTGATCAATGTACCCCACAGTTGTTACTGTAAGTTTTTTGCTACACTTAAATGATTGTAGTTTGTTTTTTCCAGATAATGCAACCCGAATATAATAATGAAATATCTATGTTTTTGATGAACAAAATATAACTTAATTTTTATTAGAAGTTGTGCCCAGTGGCAGAAACACTGCGACGCTGCGTCGTACGTCGCAGATTTTGGGCAGTGTCTGCAGACTATTTTGTAATAAAGTTTATCATGTGCTCATAAAATAAATCCCATCATGAAAAATATCAAAATTATTAATCACTCTTTCTAAAGAACTTAGCAATTATTATAAATCCTCTCGCCCAATCTTTGCCCCCTCCTCTTTTTACTTTCTCGTATACGAAGTATACAAAGAGAAAGTATTGTAATCGTCAAAAAATTCGAGCTCGAGATTTTGACGAATCTCCACGTTTTAGACCTTCCTGAGTCCGAAAAACACAATTTTGGAATTATGTTTGTCTGTCTGTGTGTCTGTGAACACGATAACTCGAAAACTATTAGAGCTACGGGGATGAAATTTTGTATGTGGTCTTTAAACATAATTTGTAGGTTTCTATCAAATTTTGGACAAAATCTGTCAACGGGAAGTCTGTCAATCTGTACGTCCGCGGTCATGCGAACGCTATAACTCAAAAACTTGAATAGCTAGAGGGATAAAATTTGGTACACAGTTTTATCGTCATGAATGTAGGTCCGTATAAAATTTTGGGCCAAATCCGTCGAAGGGTTGACTGTCTGTCGGTCTGTATAATCGCATACTTGTTCAGTTTTGAAACTAACTGCCTGCGCATGCCTACTGGTGACATGTGAAAAGAAGAAGGGACTCCGAAACTTGGCAGTTTGCCAAAAACCAATTCTGGCGCGATTTTGTAAGGAAGCAAACATTTAGGGAGTCTCGCCAGGTCCTGTTGCGCAAAAGAATGCGCAGGGGATTTGAATTTGTTTTGATCCTTCAAACCACGCATGGTTCCAACTTTGGTTTATTTGACGTCTTTTATTATTCTAGTTTTCTCTACATGTGTTAGGAGTATACGAGAAAGTTTAGAGGAGACCACTCCCGCTGGTTTCCCTATGCTGAATGTGTTTCCCTAGCTGACCGCGATTTGACCTTGAAGTACGCTAACTGCCTCATATCGGTATTGGTCTCGGCCAATGTTTTCTACGCGTTTCATTCCGATACGTTTCTGGCACGGAACCTTTGGTTTCTGGAAATAACACGTGGTTTTTACTTTGAGATGGCTGCGTATATAGATAAAATTCGTTGTTTTGATTACGATGCTACATGATTACGAAAAAACTTAAAGCAGCATTATTTACGCCAGCCTGAAAATAAACCTCCGAAGTTTCGATCGATCTCTACGCCTGCAAATCAATCATTTTTTCAAAACGGGAGCGAAAAAAGAACAAATTCTGAAATTGATAAAGACGAGGAACAGAGTTCAAGCCAAGATTGCCCCAATTTTAAACGCACTAAGCATTAGTTAAGAAATATGGAATTCATTATTATACACACTTTCAAAATGTATCTACATATGTGCAAATGCAAAATTCCATAAAATCAAAAGTTGTATCAAGAATTTTAGAGGAAGACAGCTCTGTTCTTCCTTGTTTTAAATAATAAACAATGATACTATGAAATCTTATATATGTATAATTGCAGAACAATTTATTAATTTATTGCATTTTAAATTAAAAACATACAAGAAAGACATTTTTTGGCATACTTAATTTTTTTTTACAATAAACAGGAGGCAAAAACTTTTAAATAACATATTGAAGAATATTTCATTTATATGAACTAGTGATGTATTGTTTTGAAAATTTCACTAAAACAGAAAGACACCAAGTGCTGTGTTTAAAACGGAAAAGTACCCAAATATAATTTTCTGCATAGGTATTTGTATGGTACGATTAATATTACTTCTGACCTTCTAAGAACAACTTGATGCTTCATTGTTATTAATTATCTGCTTCAAAAGAAAAGATTAATCTTCATATGCTTTTTGTTTATTAATTTATACAATTATATTATACAAATAATAAAGATGCTATATGGTTTTTAATTTATGTTTGTAAAGTATTTTAATAGTTGTAGGTTGATATAAATATTTAAAAAAAGAAAACAAAATATTTATATAGTCGGCAGCACTGTTCTGCAGACTATTTTTAAGAGACCCAACCTCCGTTGTAGACTAATGAAAAGTATTCTGCCCTGGGAAGTTGTGTTTTTGAAGTGAAGTATTTAACAATTTGCTATCCATATTAATGGACCTTTTTTTTTTAATCATTCAAATTTTCTTTTATAATTTATTTTGAAATCTTTTCTCTTTAAAGCTCGAGAGATGGTGATTGTTGCATTCTTTAAAATTGGTATATATGCTGAAATTTTGATTGTGATAACAGCTGCTGCTATCCTCGCAGAAATGTTGCCTGGAAATTTACCTTTGTTTTATTTTCATGTAAGAACTTTAGAAAACTTTAAGTGTGTATTAGTAAGTGCAAAAGAGTCTCATTAATTTGAAGTAACTAAAATCGAAGGCTGCTTAAATTAGCTGATTTTCAAAATGCTGTACCAATATCATGATATTCCAGTAGTAAGAAATGTGACCATGTTTATCAGATGGCAGCAGCAAGAGACATTAAACTGCTACTGAGGCAACTATGTTTACCTCAGTAGCAGTTTGACGTTATTCAAGTGGTAGCATCTTCTATAGAAGCTGTCACTTGAATGCAGTTAAAGAAATTGAATCCTTTATTTAGCAAGATTCTGTATATGATGAGGGAAAATAAAGGTTTCAGTGTTAGGTGTAAGCAATTTTTATAAAATTTATAATACCTTATTAAAACAGCTGATCTGATATTTTGTGATACTAATCTAATATGAGATTTTAAAGGTCTCCACGTTATTATGCCTAAAGAAATTATAAAGGTAACTTCCACTCGTATTTCTCTTCACACTTTTGACAGTTTGTTAGAAATATGTTGTAATATAACTGACTAATTTTATTGAGAAAGATGATGATTATAGCATTCCACTTTTCAGTGAGTTAATTTACTCAAAACACAATCAGTTTTTGTTCTGATGTGTATTTTATATTTTTATAGCATTATATATTTAAAATTTTGAAATAAATCTCAAAATAACTACATTTTTGAACTATTGATGTTTCAAATTAGTGAGACTATTACTTGTATAAATGTTATACCTTTGTATTGTATTTCAAATTATGTCCTGTAATGTTATTCATAAAGATATGAGTTTACTCTCATATATATCAGTTTTTAACACCAAGTAGTAAGTAGTTCTGTTTATATTAAAAATCTTCCATTAGATTTTGCAAAATCACATAATTTTACTTAAAATTTTTTAAGAAGTACCAATTTTTTTTCTTTCTGTTGAATAATTATATTATGCAAATTAAATATAGTAATTTCAGATTACATTCAGCCTGATGATTTTAATTATTCATCAACATTTAAGATCCCAAATAATACTTTCAGCTGTCTGTTGCTAATGTATTTTTTGAAGTGCATTATAAAAGTACCCACCTTTTAATTAGTTTTTGAGAATAAAAATGTGGTGGCTCTTGGTTAAAAAATATTTACCAAATAGTTTACCATTTTAGGCAAATTATTCATGAAATTAAGAAAATCATTGCAAAAAGGGTTAGAAAAAATACTGCCAGTGGTATTAGGCAATTGGCTTAATGAATAACTAGCACATTAAAAATAAAATACAGAAATAGTTGAAGCTGAATTATCCATTATGAAAACTCTTTAGAGTGTCGTGCTGTGGCATGTGAACCTGATACTGTCACTGCATGAGAAGCTTGCAAATGTACAGTAAGTATTGATTCAAAAGAGAATATCTGCAAAACACTTATCATGCTGGTTTTATGATAAACTAACATTGTTTTAGGGTATGACTTGTCTAGAATGTGTCCATATAGAAGCTGTCTTCAATTTCTAAGAGCGACCACATCAGAATGCTTATGAATTGTTGAGCTTTATTTTTACATTAGTAATTGAATAAACAGAATTGGGTGATGTGTATTATTAGTTGCTTGATGGAATTCAAAGCTTTCTGTTTGCTCAGCTTTATCTGCAGTGACTTGATAGATAACAAAAAGTGATGTGCTGAAATTTAGTCAAATTTAATTCTTGACTAAATTTCTGCAAATCACTCACTTTATTTGTTATCAAATTTTTTATTCAGATGTTAGTATAAACTTTGAAAATTGCTTTTACTCGGAATTATTAAAAATCTACCTTTTTAAAGTATTGAATATTCTTCCTTCAAATTTAGAAAGTTTTTTGTAGCTTTGTTAAAGCCTCTGAAGTGTTCTTCAAACTTTCCCAAGTATTTGGATCAAATTTGGCTGCTTAAAGCAATGATATCCTATAGCCTATTATGTAATTTCTAAATAGTATAAAAATTTAATTGAACCACACAGGGGTGAAAATCCTCCGCGGATCCGCTATTTTCCGCTTTTTTGTATATTTTGTATTATTTGTAAACTGATATTTATGCAGGAATCTTTTGTACCTTTTTCTTTTATAAAGCAAAATCTGATTTATATATTTTAGGTTTATTATACGTATTTCATAAAAAATATTGATATTATAAATCATTATTTATTAATTGTATCTATTTTAAGGAAGTGAGTAAAAAAACATTGATTTTATAATGCTAAAAATAAGTATTTGTTATTGAAAAAATTCATACATGGCTGTAAGCAAGACCATATTTGTTTCATAATTTTTTTGTGATGAGTAAATCATTCATTAATAAGTGTTTACTTATCTCTTCCTTAATGTATGTCGCTATTCACGTAAAAATGTAGCTACTCTCGTGAATTTTCCTCTTTTTTGTATCTTTGCTGTTTCACCCCTGACCACATAATCTCTTTCATTGATCTCTGCAGAACTTTGCTAACAGAGATGCCTAATCTTTATCATACCATGGCTTCAAAATTTAAGTAAATATGAATTATCTGTTTGAAGCCATATAACTTGTTTATTTTTTCTGTCTTCAGTTATTTCTATACAGTTATACTTTACCTGTTAAGCTTTGCCTTTACTCTTTTCTTTGAAAATTTCAAGAATTTTTCTGAGTAAAAGTTTTGAGTTTATATGTTGAGATTTATTTGAAGACTTTTTAAATCTAATTTTAATACAAATTTTTCTCCTAAAAAAATCTTCCTGGATTTTTTTTTCTTGAAATGTTTACTTTTGTGCTTATTATTTGTTGTAATTATGTATATTTTCATGAATGCTGTTTATAGGTTATGTAGAATTTATTTTTTTTGTTAGGTTTTCACACTAAACGTTCACATCGCAGTCTTTAGAATATTCTGAATGAGTGATATTTTATGAAAAATTAACTATACATATATTTGGAATACATACTTTTCAAAAATTTGTCAGTGGACATGTTTAAAATTATTTATCCTTTTTTACAGGACTACCTATTTGTTTACCTTCTTAGCATAGGAATAATGGTTTTCATAATCATTCAAGGTGTCAGATTCCGTCGGTATAAGTCTAGCAAGAATGATGAAAGTGACAGCAAACTCTCTCCTGCATTACCGAAAACTGAAGAACAGAAATGCCTAACTGACATAAATATATTTTTTAAAGTTGGAGCAGCTAGTAAGTATACTGCCTCTTTTGAGGTTAATTATCCTTCTTATGAGTAAAAATATTTCATGAAGCATTATAGCATTAAGACTGTGTTATTGAAAATGCTTATCAATTTATTTATGCTTGCAATAAAATGCCCGATATTTATAGAAATAAAATCTTGGTTGGAAGTTGAAAGAAATATAGAAATCAAATCTCAGTATTGAAGATGAATTACTGTTTACCCAAATGAATGAACTGTTCGCAAATGGCATTTTCATCTGACAGAAATGACATCCAAAATGATGATCCAATGACATCTTTGTAGGTTCACTCTTGAATCTATCTTTGAAGACGTAAATAGCTGAGCCATTTAGGGGCAAAAGTTGAATGGAAGTGTGTTTTGTGAAAAATAACATCCTTTAGATGTGCTCAACTATGTGGTTCTTAATAACACTTAGCTTTTGGAGAACCTTTTAAAGGAAAATACTTGAGATATAACCAGTAACCATTACTTAGAAATGTAATTTTTTAAGTAGTTAGTACTTGGGATGATGTTACACATTATTGTAGCATCTTTCAGTCTATGTATTAATCCAATAAAAAAAGTCTTATTTGAGGAATATCCCTGGGGCCAAAGTATACCATGACTTATTTTGAGTTGTTGCCACAGAATTCTCACTTCCTTGAAAACTCCTTGAATTTCATTTGCCTTGCTCGAGACTTAGAAAAGCACTTGATTTTTTGGTGGGTCCTTGATAAGTTCTTGAAAAATAAGCAGAATATCGATCTATAATTATTTGGGACAGAAGAGAAAATCAGTTTTTGACTTGGTTTTG
>BGPR01031337.1:7257-18106 GCA_013235015.1 Araneus ventricosus | reverse complement strand
TTCCCCGAGCACTTTCAGCTGAGGGCGAAAAGTTACAAACCAAGATTACTTCACAGGGGTTACCCTATCAACTATCTTCTCAGAGCTCCCCCCCTCAAACTCAGGAACTCATAAAAATCCGCAGTGTTCTATTCTCGAGCATGCGCATGTTTGCAAGTGTGATCTCAACAAGCTTTTCTCAGTTAGGCATTTAATACATGGGAGACTGTAATCCCATGGACCCTGAGAGGGAATCGTTTTGGACTGTCAGTTGATAATGTTTTCGACTTGCAAAAATATTCACGAGAGAGGATTGAAATAAATAACTTGAAAATGAATCAATAGAGGAAAGAGTAAGAAATAATTAGTAAATTAAAATTAGTTTAAAGAATTATTTTTTTATAGATTTGAATTCAATAATGTTTTTTCTTTTTTTGCATTCAAAGTATAATTTTTTTTTTCAACAGATTTTACTTCTTCTAAATATGGATAGAAGTCTGAAAGAATGGTTGAAAATTTAAGCAACATAATATTATTCTGATATACATGTGGTCATGAGGGGGGGTAACAAGGAAACATAATTTTTTTAAAGAATATCAAAACAACGGCTCTAGGGCCTGTGTTAACCACTCAGAATGAAATACTTACAGGAGTGAATGAATATATTTTCTCAAAAGGAGCTTCAGTAAGAACATTCATTAGAAAAACACACGGCCCGCTTACAGGTGGGTATATTTTTCCTCAGTATATTTTTCTTTCTTTCTTGATCATATTTTAGAAAGGAAATCATTGTAATTAACTAGATATTGGAGCCTCTAGTCTCTGAGGGAGTTCGCCACGTTTTGGGGAAGCTCCCAGGGTCTCCCTCTTCCTCTTACTGAAATAAAATTCAGAGTATGCCTGTCTGTTCGTGTGTTTATGAATGCAGCGGAAGGCAAGTCCCTGCCTAACGCATCCACCACCATCAACACTACACGTAGAAGCTGATGTCACTCTCCATAATGGAGGGCAGGCAGAGTGAGTATCCCCGCTCTGAACTGACGTTCACAGAGTTTGGGTTGGCTGCACACTTCTCTTTGCCGCGCGACAGGTCTTACAGACATCAGGAGATGTCCAAGTTAGTTTTATTGATGGATTCGGATATTGCATGCAAAACTAAAGAAATAAGTGATTAAATTTATACACTGACAGAAGCTGGTGGTGCTGCAGTTTCGCAACCCCTACACACGAGCCGCCCCTGTTTGGAACACAGGATACCAAACCCCTTCGTGAATGTAAGAAACCGATGAGAAATGGAGTAGACCGAGGAAAATTTTGGAATTTCATCTGGTTTGGATTTTCATTAGGCCAACTAGATCATAAAACTGGAAAACGATAGTCGGTTAGGGAGACTGAGCCTCTCTCACAAAATGGGAATGGGGAGTTGGCTGAGAGTCAATCTGGAGAAATCAGGCGGGAGACCCGTTTTGAAAGCGAGGGAAGGAGGAAGCACAGTGCGACCTTTGAATGAGCCACCACATTTTAAGGGCTGAAAATGGAAACGATCTCCTAAGAATCTCTCCAAATGGATTGGAATTGCTTTATGTTGAATTTCCGGCTTTACCCACCTTGAGTGGGCAAACTTTATACTCTTTTATTGTAAAATTCCAGTTTCTAGTATCGAAACAATCTTCTTCCAGGTGAACGATATACTCTTTTTTTTGGATATTTAGGACAGCGTGTACTCAGAAATTAACTTACCTGTGTAATCAGATTTGTTTGAGACATCACAACGGATGACAGTGACATTTTCTTCTCCATAAACAGGCTGTTGTTCCTTGGCAAATTCTGCTGCTTTCGATTCTTGAATGTCAGCAATGCACACCTGAAGGCAATTCGCATTAAATATAAAATGTGTGCTTAGCAAAATTCACATTGTTTAATGACATCTCTATAATTCGGATAACTTGAAATTTCGATTAATTTGTAGCAAATATTTGTATTTAAAATTTAGTGATATATTTACTAAACACTTGTAGAATACAACAGAAATCGAACGCTAACCTCTTTTGGTAAATGAAATTCATGTTACTAAAAACAGATACAAAATAGCAAATTTTCGCTTTTCTTATTTTCCAAGAATGTTTTCGTTTTTAAGGAAATGGAAAGGAAAACAAACTTGGTTATTATTATTATTATTTTCCAAAATTCTTATGAAAAGCAAAATTCTTAAATTATAGTCAATAAATTGCAGTTAAATTCGTATTTATTATATAAAATGCAAGATATGCATATCGCCTTCTTGAAAGTATGCTTCATGTAATAAATATAGAAGCATGCACAATGTTCACCTTGTCATCAATTATTTGGAGCAACAAACACTTGTTTTGATGGACGCTTTTTGAAAAGGCAGGAAGAATGTATCTTTCACACTGATTAGTTGTAGCTCTCATAGAATTTCGAATATAACTAGTTCTTTATGATTCAAACAACAAACATTCATAATAAAGGATCATCACAGCAGCTTTCAGAGCACATATCGAAGAAAAGCCAGAATAATTTTTAAGATGAAAAGCCGCTTGAAATTTATAAGTTAGTGTGGATTCCACACATTTCACACTTTACCATTATTATTATTTGTTATTATAGTGACATTTTATCTTTGCTAGACTTAATAGAATAGAAACTTTTTTATGAATTATAATCACTTTCCCTTGTTTAATTTTGTTAAATCAAATGCGTTAAAAATCCAAAGAGTTCGAACAACAAACGGAAACTCTGCCTTTTTCAATAAAAATTTTAAGGGTCCAGGAATACACATCATAAGCGTTTGCTTTTTACTTTCTCCTATACGAAGTATACAAAGAGAAAGTATTGTAATGTCAAAAAATTCGATCTCGAGATTTTGATGAATCTCTACGTTTTCTTCATTTTTGAACTGTGACTTAAATAATAATAATCAACTTAAGTTAATTTATATTTTAATCAAACAATGATTTTATTTTGTATCGAAACAAATTTTAAATCAGTTACCTATTAAATAGTTCACGGACTGCAAATAAAAAAAAGAATAAGGCAATACCTTTTTAAATTAATATTCAGCATTTACTTACTCGGTATCCTTTTCTCAATAGTTCTACACAAATAGCAGCTCCAATGCCTTGGGCACCGCCAGTAACAATTGCAACAGGAGAGTCGGACATAGCGTTCTGTCCTTCACAAAGTTACTTGATAACAGTTTTCGAAATCCTTTCTCCTATGAGTTGACTGTCTCACTCGAAATAATTGATGTTTTAGCCTTGTATACAATTCCTATTTTTTGTACATATCATCGCAACTATCATTCAGAGATAAGACATTTTATGAACTACTCATCCTCATAAAATACAAAAAAAGGGCCATTCCTTTGGTAAATAAATGTTTTTACTTACATGTATATGTAGTCTTTAAATGCATTATGTTGCATAAAATGTAGAAGGTGGATAGATTTAAGGTATTTCTCTTGAAAAACGATGGCGAAAAATTTTAAGTGGTCTTAAGAAACTCAATCTTTGGTGGTAAACCCTATAAAAATGTAGAAGGACACTAGATTTCTGCTTGAAAAAAATAACCTTTTATTTTTAATCTAACATTTTTAATCTCAAAGATTTAACAATTCATTTTACAAAAATATGGGCGATGGAATCGATAATTTCATTAAAAACAAAGTATAAATTACAGTAAGATTAGTTTCTATTAGTAGTTGTTCGACACCTGATATTTTATTTTCACTCATACTGATTTTAATCATTTAATGATTCTTAATTATTCTTTACTATTTATTCATACTAGTTACACCTAATACTTCTGTAAACATCAGACCTCGCGCCAGAATATGTATATAAAATCTGATCTTTATCGCAGTTTTTAAAAGTTTAGTCATTTTTTTTTCGAACGTGAAAAATTATTAATTATTTAATCATACTTATTACTCCAATGGAGAGAACTTATCACTGTACACAAAAGTTTTTATTTTGCAACTCAGCCTCTCTGCTTCTCCCATCTCACACTCTCTTCTCATTGAACTTACAATTTTTAACAGCAGGGTGCGCGCGCGTCACAGGCGGCGCTGAGATCACATGAATGAACAGACGTTAAACTAAAAATAATTAATATTACATCTAGGGGAGAGTGGGGTAAAACCGGGTACCCTTGATTCTGGCGCTATTTTTTTTCCTATCTAGTAGATAGATACTGAATTACACTGTACTAGTAAAGAAAAAGAGACAGTCCTAGTGGCGTGTTGTAGCTGTTGAATTCACTGCATCTGTGAAAGTTTATTTGTTTCAAGACATCAATCTCCAATGTTCGTTTTATTTAAACTATCCTTACATAAAAATAATTACAGTTATAAAAACTATATTTAGTCCAGCTTATTATGCGTTTACTAAGGATTTATACCGTATCAAACAATAAGGATTTCCTTCAATAATTACGCGGTTCTATTTCGTTTTTCATATCCTCTGCACTCGGGGTAAAACCGGGTACTCCAAATGACATTAAGACAGGGACTGTCATTATTGATGATTCCTCCGATTAAGACGATAAAAAAGCATCAGACGTTGATTGTATATATTGTAATGATGTATTTTCTAATTTAAATAAAGAAGAAGGATTAACCAATGTAAAAACTGTCTAAGGCGTAGAGGTAGAAGACAACTGCTTTACATGTGATTTTTGTACCTAATATTCCTAAACTGCCATATAAAATAAAAATGATTATAACTTTTCCACTGAAAACTGAGTTTTCCTAATTTCCTATAACGTTAACGTGTGTACCCGGTTTTACTACACTAGTGGGGTAAAGCAGGGTGATTTGACTTTTTTTAAAAAAAAAATAATTGATAAAATAAGTAATGAAACTGCGACTTTTCTGAAAATATATATTTTACTCCGATAAACAATGAATATTTTAATAAAATTTGACAAGCAAGTAGAATATTTTAGCTCCAACAGGCCTTCGTACCTTAGCTACCCGGTTTTATACCACTTTCCCCTACATATCAAGTAAAAGAAGTATAATTATTGGGAAAAAAAACTTTATTCCGTTTTATAGTGGTCAAATATTTTTACGTCTTAGATAGTCAAAGTGAATTGAGCAGTATGTCCAAATATTTGTAATATTTCCCTTTTTTAATAATATAAGATCTATCAACCTTTTTTCTTTAGTATATTTATGTATAAACAAGAAAACAACACTGAATAGCACATTTTATTGTCTATCGGGGGGAAAGCGGACGAAAAAGCAAATAGTTCTAAATTTTTTATTGTATTTTAAAAGTTGAATTTTTTTCAATTTCTATGTCGAAATTGAAATTTTTTCAATTTTTTCTTCTTATCCAGTCATTTTAAAATGTATGTTAAATGTATTTCTATGCCGAAATTGAATTGATTTTTTTTTCAATTTTCTCTTCTTATCCAGTTATTTTAAAGGTATCTCTGCAACTATTCACTCATTAATATTTTGAAATTGGCTTTTGAAGTCCATCTGGAAATTTTACGTAATGATATGCGTCAGGAAGAATAACTAACGTTGATCCATTGATTTTGTCTTCCAAAATCTTCATAATTCTTTTTGCCGCAAATTCAGGACTAGAAAAAAATTTCAAAAAATATCATTAAATATATGACTTGAAGTAATATTGAAATTTTAAAAAATGATTGTGTTACCATCCATCACTAAGTAGTGGCACTTTTTCTATAGAGAAACGTGGCACAGAATACTAAAAGAAAATTGAAATTGTCAAATATTTCTAAAAACAACCTTTTATTAATGCCAACACGTTTTGTGTTGAGATATATTAAAGAACACACGTACATAAAATATTAATCCTAACTGAGTTACTCCCATCCTGCTTTGACACTCGGGGACATTGAATGACAGTCGCTGCAATAGCTCGAGTACTGAGACGGAGTCCTAACTGCCACCACCGGCCACGGCCCGGTCCATAACGAAGGATGTACGTACTATTACTGGTAAGAGGTAACTCGATCCCCACGATTTCAAAAAAAAAAAAAAACGACCAAGAAGCGGTTAACATTTTACATGAGAGCCAAAAGAAGTTGAAGAGCGCAATATATTGCCGTGCGCAATTTACTTTTTGAGAGACCTACAGCTACGACATTTTGCCCCTACGAAGATGCGGTTGGGATAATGCAAATATGATAAGAACATGAAAATTGGTTAACTTGGGCTTAAGATAGTTTACCTCTGATATACAGGTATACTATATGCATTTTATTATTTTTAACTTGTATCTGATATGAATATGCAATCAATGGGGGAGTCAAACGTTTTACTGTTGGCCTAGCATGGAATCTTGGAAAGTGGAGTGACATTTTAGGTGTCGCCCTTGTCATTTAGACCTGTTTAGAGTTACGATTCTGTTCTCAAATTAAAGTTCGTATAACTTCAAAATATAGGATGTCGGAGAATTGTTGGACCCATTTTAAAAATTAATAATAAAAAAAATTATAATGTTACAACTACGGTTTTTTTTTGAAACGAGAGTGCATTTTAAAAAGTTTGTTTTCAGATAGGTAACAGTTACGGTAGTCTAGGTGATAGTAAATTATAGGATAGCTCTCATTTTTGAAAGCCATTATCTGCGAAACTATTAAAGCTAGAAGAAGAGTAAAAGCATGTATTTGTAGGAAATGTTACGCTCTTTAATTTGCTAAATCAGTTGTAATTCGAAAACTGAATAGTTTTCGAGATATTCAAAAAAAAACTAAAAAAAGAAACTAGACAACGCCACATCGGCTTCTGCTAACCGCTAGCCACTGCGTATGGAAATCTCTCGCTGTAGTAAATTTAGAATGTCGTAATGGTACGCCACCTATCTGAAAAAAAACTTTTTTTATTTGCTCTCTTATTTAAAAGCAGTTGTAACATTATTAGCCTTTTTTTATTATTAATTTTTGAAATCGGTCCCCTAGTAGCAAAATGTCATCGGCCATTGAAAGGCCTTTCATCGAAACCCGATCACACAATGATCTTCCGATGAACGTATTCTTATCGGATAGCGATGGATTTTCATCGGGAATTGCTCCGAAATGTCTCATCGGCCATAGATCAGCTGATCATCGATATCGGATGAGTTTTGCTGGCCGATACGATAGAAAACCGAGCAGTGTGGTTTCATGGCGATGAATTTCCGATAACTTTCAGATGAATATACAAACAGATTTGGATGTGTGTACGATGAAAAATTGGTTGTTCAATAAATGGTTGTTTTTTTTTAATGAAAAAGATGGCCAGTTGATTTCAGGTTGGAAAGGTTTTGGCAATAACAGGGGCGATTGTGTTCCGGTATTATCCCAGAAATCCGGTATTTTCTTCATCCTTAATACCGGAATTCCGGTATTTTCTGATAAATCTTTTTAAAATTTAAGAGTACCAAAGACTCAAACAACTACGGATTCTCCGTAGTTTCTTCGCAATTTCGGCTTCTAATACGGACTGCACAAATTATAACCTATACTACGGAGTTCTAGGATGAAATGTTTTATTTAAAATATAATTAGAAGTCCAATTTTTCATTTTCTTAAAAAAATCATTTCATGAGGGATTATTTTTGTAGCTAAATGAAACTTTTTATAAGAAATATGAAAAACCAGGAAAAAAAAGCCACAATCACCCCTGCAATAAGCACATGGTTATCAAAAAATACCCAATTATTAATATTTTTAATTTATGAGATACCAAAGAACCAGAGATGGCGCTAACAACTTAGGCCCCACAAAATGTTTTAGGGGGCCCCTCCTCAAAAAATAATGCATGACACTTATGCATAATTCACTTTCCCAGCTATTTAACAAATTATAATTAGGAAATAATAATTAGGAATAAAATTATAATTAGGGAAGTTGCGATACTTTAAATTCAAAGTTAATATGACAAAACTTTCCAAATTATACAGCTGATTTATTTGACATGTTTATTATGAACTCTCCACTGATGACTCACAAAATATAGTAAAAAAGTTTGTTACATTTTCTGAATGAAAATCCTTTTGGTTATAGTTCATAAAATTATTAAAATAAAGTTTCTTGTGATGTAGACAATTTTTAATTTGACGTTACAATCAAAATTGTCCGAATTTTCTTTTTCTTTCACTTGGATGGAATATTGGGCATAACTTTTTTGGGTTAAATGTGTTACAGTTATAAGCTGCAAAGCCCCATGAACAATAAATTTTAAGATTTGATAAGCTTTAACTCATGATAAAAATTGTAAATTATCTATAATATTATGGTTGACAAATAATTGCTTATAAATATATTTTTTGCTAGCAAAAAATGTTGATTTTCAGTCCTCTGTCGGAGGCCCCTTGTGTACCGGGGCCTCCACGCACCCTATATGGCCGCCCAGTGCAAAGAACAAATATGTTTTTAATGTACAAAGCAAAGCTTTAAGCATAAATGAGCTTCATGCCAACATTCAAAGGAAAAAAAAACCATTTTTGCTAGGAGGTGCAAAGCCCTGCACAAACAAGTTTTATACAAGGAAAATTTATGCACATTGAAAAAAATAAGAATTTTAACAATTTTTATATTTAAGTGAAGACATTCTGCACAGATAACTTCTAAATTTTTCTGATCTTTCTGAAAAAACTATTTTATTGCTTTTGCTATTTTTAGTAGCATATTATATGTTTGAAAAGTTGTCCTTACTAGTGCGGGCAATGCTGAAATCAGTACCATATTCTGGGCAAAATGAATAATTTTCTTCTTTACATGATCTCTTTACAAATGCAAAAACAGTAACCAACACATTTTATCATATCTCACCTTGAACGCAAGCATGAAAATATTGTATTGAATGTAATAGAGCCAGAGGTGCTAAACATTTTTGTTTTCCAAATTTAAATGAGCAGAAAAAACAGAGAAACAGCATTCCAAATTTTTGCACTTGCGGCCCTCTTGCATTCAAGGTTCGATATGCACAATTCTGTAAATTAATAAATTAATGCTATAATTTCCTTCCAATAACTTTTTTCATTCTTTGCACAGCAGTAAACATTACAGTATTTCACTCAAGATGTCTATAAATCTGTATATTTCTAGAAAGATTAAACAAGAGAATTGTAAAAAGGAAACTTTACACTTTTATTTTACACATATATATTTTTATTTATGATCATTTTACACTTTTATTTATTTATTATGCCTGTATTGGATATGCTCCGAGAATCTTTCCTCCGTTACTATATTTGCCACTTCTGTTGCTGACAAAAAGATGATATTTCTCATGGCACCTATTAAAAAAGAAATCAATGTACCATTATTAATTTACAACAATTATATATAAATCGCACATTGATTTGAAGAGATAAATCACTCAACAAATGTATTAAATTCCGGGCAAGTTTCTGAATGAAAATTCTATGGAACCATTCAAACGCTCAAAAGATAATTAACCAAATTATTCTGGGATGTGAAGAACTGGTTTCTGGCTTCATAAGAGAAGGAGGTGGAAATTAGTTTTTATTTCCCAGGAGGTTCCAAAAGGAATCATCGAACCAAATATGAAAATTAAAAGTAATAACACACAAAATTAAAAATCCTATCCCTTTAAGTTAAAATAAAGTTCAATATAATATAAAGTTCAAAACCCTTAAAATTTAAAGTAGTATTTTTTCTACATTCTATTGAAATGTCCCTGCCTTTACCCACAAAAACATGGAACATGAATGACATACTTGCAATAGCTAGTAAATGTTTCAGACAAGACAAAATGCTTTAAAGTTTATCTATAAAGTAGATAAAACTTCTTTTTGGTTAATGAAAATTATAAATAAACAATCTTACAATATTGACAGATTATTTTTACTTACTGTTTCTATTGAAAGTTTGAATTATTTTGTAAACAAATTCATTTGTTCACATTAAATCCCTCGGTTTGGACTGTCATTTCACCTGTTCATTAATTTGGTTTCTTTTTCCGAGAAAAAAAATGAAAAGTTGGCAAGATAAAAGATTTTGCTCAAGAGTTCAATCTGAAATCCACCATCACACTTCAAAGATTTGACAGGTATGCCCATCATCAAAAGTCAAAATGTTTTATGAATAACAAGCAATCACACTATTACAATACAGAACATTCTTCAGAAATATCCTCTCACATTTTCTGAAGTAACAAATTTGCCATAGAAACCCAGATAACACACACACACACACACACACATATATATATGGCATCAAGCATAACCATCAAGAAAGTACAAAATAAAAAATTACCAAATATCAACTTGTTTATGAGAATGACATAATAGTAGAAAGCAGCTTGCTGAGAATCCTGCAATGCCACTCAGAAAATCACACTGAAAGAATGAAAATTGATTAAATGCATGATTTGATACAATTCTTTAATTTAAAATTTTGATGATTTCATAAGATACTTTAATAGTATTTAAAAATACAGCATCCTCCTTCAATAAATTGAAACCTATTGCTATTAACAAAATATTGGAAGAGATATTGCCCCCAAACTTAGAAAAACATCTGGATTTTGAAAAAATTGAAAATGGACAATTTCGAGGGAAAAAAATTTTAATTTGTTAAATAAACAGTAAAAATCAGTTAAAATTTGTTACTCGCAACTGATATGAACTAAATGAGAAGCTAACAGTTTGTATATAAGAAGAAAATGGAAGAAAGCAAAATTTATTCATCTGGTTGAATGATCTTTCTGTAAATCACATGTGAACAGATACTTTAATTTTTGAGTAAGAGAAAATTTCACATATATGTTATATATTCTTCTTCGTATGAACAAGATGAAGCTTTTAAAAACAGTTTTTATGTTATACAGGTAATACTGGAAGATAAATTTGCAAAAAGCTTAGAA
>BGPR01031336.1:0-18106 GCA_013235015.1 Araneus ventricosus | reverse complement strand
AAAAAAAATTTTTCTGAGAAATAAGATATTTTTTTCAACACAGAAAACACAATGCAAAAGATTTGATAAACAACGAAACGGGATTTAATTTCAGGAAACAGCGCATTAATTAAATATACTCGAAAAGAAGATTGAATTTACAGGGGTAAACATTTTCATGCGATCAAAATTTTGAAATTGATAGCAAAAAAGTTAATCTAAAAATTTGCTCATTTTGTAATAAAATTGAAAATCGCCTGAGGTACAAATCCACTCTCCAAAGTGGCGGAGTTGATATTCTAGGTCGACGATCTGATTTGTGTAGAACAGGTTATTATTGGTACAGATAGCTTTACAATTGAGCATTTATCTGAAAAACTCTTTCATCCGAGAGGATCTTATTGGGCATATTCTAAAATGTAAAAGTAAATTTGTAAAATCTCGTTTC
Source organism: Araneus ventricosus (assembly GCA_013235015.1). Lineage (NCBI taxonomy): Eukaryota > Metazoa > Arthropoda > Arachnida > Araneae > Araneidae > Araneus > Araneus ventricosus. The sequence continues at coordinate 17,679 of BGPR01031336.1, read as the reverse complement.
TGAAACATTTTACCGAAACTTTTCTAAACTTCCACAGAAAATATTTACATTCCAACTCTTCATCACTTAAAAAAAGAGCTAAATAACGAAATAGACCTTTAAGAAACTTTTAGTTATATAGCATTTTAGATGACCTTTTTTCCTTTCAACAGTACCTTTGATTCAAATATGCAATGACGGGAACTAATAATGGTAAGTAGATACAGAAATTTTTTTTGTGCCTGTCACCTCAAGCTCTGATGCAACCTATTAATGAAAATAAATGCAAGTGTCAATGTCAGGAGAGGAGAGTGCTAGACTAGGAGGATTTGATTTGTCAGTCACACAGTGTCTTAGAGAAAGTCGATGGCAGAGCAATATTTAATTTCAAAAAATAACACAGAGGGGTGAAAGTATTCATGTACAGTCAGTACTGCGAACTCCAGAGGTAAACCATAGTCTAATGTTGCTGATTTTGATGTTTTTATCGTTTACATCCAAAATTAGATTGAAGCCACACATAACACTGGTCAAGCTGACTTTTTTAGAATGATATTCCAGTGATTTTGGGGTAATTTCGTGGTGCTGATTCCGAATCTGGCATTCCTTTTGTCAGATTCGTTCCAGTTTTCGAGATAAAGTGAAAATATATTTAAATAGTAATATGTACACAAATATATATGTACTCAAATCACATTGAAACTCTCAATAAAAATCAATAATAAATTAAATCGGTGCAATAAATCAATTTAACTTAAAGAAAATCAATATATAAAGCACGAGATAAAGCTACGCAGAAATCACATAAATCTGTGTCAAATGTAAGTTAAAGAATAAAATTTAAAACAATATTAATGAATGTTATAAAGAAATTAATTTCAATAAATAAACAGATGAATCATAATGGTATGCAAAAATAGCTTGCATTCAGTCCAATAAGCTTTCATCCTTTACGCCAGTGGAAAATTGCGTTGGAGTCTCAAGTAATCTTCCATATGCGGTCTCATTTCTTCAGATCTTTGATATCATGGTAGCCGAAGTCTTTCTTAAAGGTGCTAATTTTGTTACTTTCTGTGTTCTTGGTATACGTTCTGAACTAACAAGTATATTCTAGTATGGAAGTTTTTGTAGTGTTACGCTAAAAAAAAACAAAATAAATAAATTTGATATTTTTAAACCTAAATAACCTTTTGCTATGCACATGCACGATCTTGCTGCTTTTCATCGACAAATGATGTGTGAAGATTATATAATGATTAGAATTAAAAAATGCGTATTGAAGTAATTTCAGATATTTTTGACAAGAAAGGAAGCTGTGACAGGAAGTTAACGATTTTGATAAAATAAAATTTATTACTCTAAGAAGTTGAGTACTATGAGCTGATGTTATAATAAAGAGGTTAAGAGAAATTTTAAAATTATGAAAAACAGGCAATTTTGCCACTTTAGATTTTAAAGCCATGGGGAGCAGTAGATATCAACTAATCTAATTTTTTCCATGCTTTATTTCTGACCAAATCTCAATTTTTCCGCTGTAGCAGCGTGAAAAAATCGACTTTTCGGCCGACAATACTGCAGACACTATTGAAATGTTGACACATGTAATATTTAAAAAACCAGAGCCAATCTGAAAAGTAAAAATAGTTTTGAAATCAGCAGACTTCAGGATACTATAAAACCGTTCAAATTTCCCTTTGGCAAATGAAAAGTCTTTTTGTTCCCCAGTGTGATGAATAATTAACATACCTTCATTATTTATTTTTTAATGCTCCTTCCGTTCAGTCCTCGTTATTCATGAATTAGAATTTCATTGTGACAATTACACTTCTTCACATACTCTTGTCTTCAGTATTAGAGTAACAATCCGACCAGTGTCGATATACTGCATATAAATGTCATTATTGAATTGCATGATATCCTTTAGCTAGAACTTTCAACGGATATCTCTGCAACAAGCTTAATAAATCAATGACCAAAAAAAATGGATATAAAAGAATTCTCTCAAGAATTAAAATTTTCATTATCTCATCTTGTTACACTATTGTGTTTTCAATATCCGTTTAGAACCTCAACTCCCAGAATATTTCTAAGGATCAATGACGAATCTAGATTCCGGTCAGGGGGCTGAGGTCATAAAACGTTGTATCGTCGTGATGAATGTCAAACTTTGCCAAGCTAAAGTAACTCTAACTTTACAGACTTTACTCACCTGACAATAAGAATCATAAAGAAAATACAATACTTTCATAATTTAATAAAAATTACGATGAAATAACTAGCCAAAAATGCCTTCGACCGCGTCCAATGCTACAAGTACAAGTGGAATGACTGCAAAAGTAGCAAAATTTTCGAGCCTTTCAAGCCAGAAAGTAATGTTGAATTGAATCTGCGAATGTGACATGCAAAGTCCAATACGCATCTAATTAGTTTTTGTAGGGCTAAGGGTTAAGAGTATTTTACCAAATTTCCCCGATAATCCGAACAAAGGTCAGCCCCAATTCGTTCGGATTCTACTGTACCATGCAAGCCTGAATTGACCACTACGAGTAGTGGGGGTCTGCAGTCTGAATGTACGAGACGTTATTCAGGGGATGGAAATAAGTCACGCTCCCAATTTCCCTTCTTTAAGACCCTGAATAGTAATGGTGAGCTTTTCTAGGAGTTCTATATTATTGAAACGCTGACCTGTAAGTTTCCGGAGCAATAAAAAGTGACAGTTCTAACCCCACTTGTTGCAGCTAAGCCCCCGAGTCAAGAAGTCATGATACAGGAAAAGTGGAACATCTTCTCTTCGACAACACCTATGTAGTCCCTGGTATCAGAGCCTCACTTAGCTCCACTATATGACGGTGGTACATATAGTCTGGTTGGAGAGCTTTCATGAGAAGCTGACTCGCATTGTTGTTGTTTTTGTTTAGAGGAAATCCTCCAGCAACCAGAATGACCACAGCGAGGAATTCATTGCAAAAGCGCAAATCTATCTGCCAGTTTATTGATCAATATTGGTAAAGAGAACTGCCAGAGGGCAGAACCTTCTTCATGCCATTCATGTCTTTCGGCATGTCATTTCTACTAGGCCACTGGCCTCTCACAGCAGCAAAAAAAATGCAGTTCAATTACTGGAACGACTGATAGAAAATAATTATCACATGGCAGTGTTTGAGAAAGCATCCAGACCTCACCGTTTGTTCATTATTAAAGTTTAAAAGTTTTTTTAACACATTCCAGGTTTATGTTTATCTGTGAATGCAATAACTCGAATTAGAAGCTCTAGTGTGAAACAGCGTAGCTTGAGCTTCACTCGTTTGTCTTCATAAACATCGGCAAAAGAAAGATTAATGAGTTTTGTCTAAAGACACTGCCTTTAGAGGAAGTGGACAAAATTTGTCGAATTAACTTAAAGTGACTTGGTAGAATATTTCCTTACTAGAATCAATATTTCTTTTTCATTCAATTCCTACTATTTGTTCACACTCTCCCTATATATATTTATTTATTTATATATCTTGTTCAAATTTTCAATCGATAATAAAATACTTTTTATTCATCCACCCAAGTTCAAATGCATTTTTTAAAACTTGTAGTAGATGGCACTTGATGTTAATACAGTTTTTTCAAATATTAATTCATTAATTAAATTTAATTAATTAATTTTAGTTTTATATGGGAGAAAGCATATGTCGCCTAGAGTCGTTTGGTTTCTCAATAGATGAACTAGGTTTGCCAGCTTCTAGACCTAATATCCTTTGTTTTCTGGTATGTTCACGAAGGCGTCATTTTTTCATGTATTTTTGTCAGAGGGAAATGTTGATTACTTTCTTTATTCTCTCTATTGGATATGTTAAAAAAGACTTTATGAAGTTTTTTTTTTCAATTCCTACTATTAGTTCACACTCTCCCTATATATATTTATATATATTGTTCAAATTTTCAATCGTTAATAAAATACTTTTTATTCATCCACTCAAGTTCAAATACATTTTTTAAAACTTGTAGTGGATGACACTTGATGTTAATACAGTTTTTCAAATATTAATTCATTAATTTAATTTAATTAATTAATTTTAATTTTATATGGGAGAAAAAAATTTCTCTTATATAAGATATTTAGCAAGATATAAATTTAGGAATAAATACCGTCAGTGACGAAGCGTGTAGATCGCTGACCTAAGTAGGAATTGACTTTCATTTTTTTTTTACATTACTTGTTTACATTCAACCAGGAAACATATCACAAACGGTAAGGATAGTTTGATTCTAACTGTACCAATAGGTACAGAGTCCCAAAATTGAGTATATAATTTAAAAGCTTAAAATATATAATGAATTACAGTTTAAATTTTATTTTTAAAATACTTAATTTTTCATTGCTGATGCTCTGGCCCATCTTCTACCGTTATATGAAGAAAGAATTTATTCTTTTTCAAAAGTTTAATAGATATGACACTTTTTCGAAAAACAATACCACGAAATTGAGTAGATACTTTACGATTTTGTCAGTTTATCTTCAAACTTTTTGAAAGAAAAAAATTCGTAAGCATTCGATGGTACTACTTGAACATATCCTTTAATAATAAACGATCGCTTACTAATAAAAAAATTATTATTTCATCCTTAAACTCTAGAAAGGAACTTCATGAGAATGAGCGTCCAATGGTCGAAAGATGGCAAACCTGTGCGAGAAATAGCCTCAGTAATTGAGAAAAGTCATAGGCTGTACCCAAAACAAACTACGGAAATATTGAAAAACTGGAATTATGACCACTAATCAAGGAATATGACGTCAAAAAATAATAACCATAAGTGGAGTTGCCCCGCCCTGCAAAAACATCCAGGGTCGATTGAAAAACGGCTGCCATGACAGCTCGGATACTGAGGTCGGTGCCATCACCGGCCACCACCCAACCCCTCCCGAACGAGGTACGTACCGCCATCGGATTGGGGTGACACAACGCAAACGTTTAATAAACCTACGAGAGGAAGCGAGAATCGGCCTATCCGGTGGCTTCTCATACACGTACTCGTTTAGACATGCTTCAAATCACTCGTTAGAAGCACTTGTGACGTGACACATGTCTAAGATCCGTTTTACGGGATTTCGTAATTGTTTACGATTTTTTAAACAAAAGTTTGCCTCGATGTTTAAGTTCGATTAAACATATCTAGTTTTTGTATATGAAATGAAATAAATATATATTTTGTAAAAAAGTAATTGAAAGAAATTGAATTTCAAAAATGCAGAATAATTTCTTAGAAGTGTTTCGAACTCTAGACCCTAAGAGGGCAAAGCCGATTTTGTGTTCTAACCATTCGACCAGAGAATTCTCTAGTGAAGAGGCTTTTTTTATTTTTATCATTTGGAATCACCTATAGAAGTTTTGTCTGAACTTTGGAATATCCCGGAATGCAAAATATGTTTGGAACAGATGGGATGGGAAGCGAGTCGAAGTTCCTGAAGGCAGCGGTGGAAAGGTGGAGCGAGAGGGGTCCACTGAAGATCAGTCGTGCAGTGGGCATGTTGCACGTTAAATCATACGTAGGGGACCAAACGTCGTCCCGCTGATGTGGTGCCGATAGGGGGGGCAGCTCAGGTGTTGTCCTCGTCATCTGACCGCGGTTCAAAATGACGAGGTCATCCCAAAATAGCCCTCGTGTTGCTTCAAAACGGGACGTTAATATAACTAAGCTAAACCCAGAATCCGGTATGATGGATCTAAGTGCGATCTGATGTGTATCGCACGAGAAAAATTCAATCAGTTCAAAAATTTAATCCTGCCATCCGAACTCCAGAAGTTCTGCCTTGGATTTTTTCGTGTGGGATATTGTGAAAGATTTTATGTATGAAATGCCTTACGATAATATGCAGAAACGAAGCACCGTATCACAGATAGACTTCCCGTAGATGGACATAATATTCAATAGAAATCTGATATTAAATATGGTGTTTAAATCTCACACCAAATTTCGTCGATCTAGTTTGTCGTTTTTTCTATTTATTGTGTTCACAGATCGATCGACAGATAGATATAATTCAAAAAATGTTTTTTTTTTGGACTCGGAGTCATAAACCATGGAGATACCTCAAATTCTCGATGCTGAATTTTTTGACAATAACAATCCTTTTTATTTTTATACTTCGTAAACGAGAAAGTCAAAATGCATCTCATGAAATTTAAAATCAAATAACTTCAATCATATTTTTGACATTGAACAGTTGTGTTTCATGTTAAAAATAATATCCATGTCGACGAGAAATTTATTCAGTTAAGATTCTGTTTTAGATTATGAGATATACACTGAAGTGCCAAAAGTCATGGTATGCCTCCTAACATCGCGTGGGGCCTCCTTCTGAAAAATTCTCGTCAATTGATATAAAATCTACGTTTTCCAATTTTTTAACACATTAAAGTTACAAATGTAAAAGGCGTGGTATTTTTAGAATTTTTTCTGTCTCAGGTTCGATACCTGCACAACACTTATTTTATTATTATTTCTTCTCAAAAAGTCTCGACTTTCCAATTTTTTTGCTTATTAAAATCACAAATTTGGGACACATAGTATTTTTAGAATAAATCCAGATTCCGACTTCTCGTAACCTCTATAATTTTTCGTTGAAATAACACTTCCCTGAACTTAATTATAGTAAAGTGAAGAAAATTTTAATTCCATGTGAATTTGCAAGACATCTCTAGAACACTTAACACACAACTTGCCAACGAAATAAACCACGCAAAGAGAAAGTCTTCAAAATATTCGACCTCGAGATTTTGAAGTATCGCCACGTTTCAGACCTCTCTGAGCAAGAAAAACACATTTTTTGAATCATGTCTGCCGCTCTCAGAACACGATTATTCCATTCCGAAACGAAACGCGGTAAATTTAGCCTTTCACCAAAATTCACCTTTTCACCAAATTTGGGACATAAGCGGAGATGGGAAGTCTGTTTGCCATGTTCATATTGAACACGAAAACTAAAAACATAAAATAGCTAGACAGACGAAATTAAACATATAGATTTATGACTAAAATAGTATGTTTTTGCCTCTGGCAATAATACTATCTGTACCTAAATAAAATTTTGGTTCCAATCGATGGGAAGGAATGATCTGAAACCGGTAGGTTTTCTTTCCTTCAAAGATGAAGGAAACAACGAGCCAAATTGTGTTAGCATACGAGTAAGTGGAGGGGAGAGAACTCCCTCTGGTTAATATTAAATTCTCATTAATAATTAAAAAGTGGGACGAATCTGGAACAAGTACTCAAAAATTGGTATTTTGACTGCTAATCCATGACATCTGATCACATGTGTAAATAGCTTTCTTGATTTGCACAGTTGATGTGCTCAAACTCCGGCCCGAACTCTGGACTCATACTTTAACTTCCTTGTAACTCTTCTCATTTGTATCTGTATTCTGTTCCTTTGTGAGTATGTGTCTTTAGTAAAGGTCTTTGTAAGGTAAGTGAAATTTTCACTTACACTTTTAAATTGGAATAGAATTTACATTCCAATAGTTTAGGGGACTGAAGCGTTTCATAAAAAGTCTCATAGCAAAAATTAATATTCGCTTAAAATAAAAAAAATGGCTCTCAATAAAGACCAGAAGATGAACTGAACGTAGATCGTAGAACGTAGTCGTTAAAAATAAATTAATCGACGAATGCGATAGAAGAAAGAAAAATCAAAACGAACGTTCCAACGGCGCTTTTAAAACGCGAAATAAATAAAATTTTCAGCCAAATCGCCCTAGTAATTTTTGTAGCTACTGTCATAAGAAAAATCATGTTAAATTTGAATGCTGGCATTTTAAAAATAAAATCGGTGATCAAAGAAAATTTTCTAATTATAAAAACAGCGATAAATAGAATGAACACAAAACCCCTACCATTTCGAAACTGAAACTCACAATGGCGCCGCGTTATCAAAATCTAACGTTGCAAAATATTCTTTACTCGCGAATAAAGACAAAACAAATTCGAACTTTTAGTTATTGATTCCGGCAGCAGTTGCCACATGTTTAAAGATAAACACTGCTTCACTGAATTAGAATCAAAAACGATAATTCTGTCAAAGGGGTCTATTCTGGTACCCCCGGTTGGGTTGGGTTCTGTTAACGTGCGGAACCCAACCCAACCGGGGTACCAGAATAGACCCCATAGTTGTAGACAGGAATACAGTAGAGTCTCGATAATTCGAGGTGGAAGGGACCGGTCCTACCTCGAACTATCAAAAACTCGAATTATCGAAATCATAAAATTTAATTAACAAATAAATAAATGGAAATAAAAGCAATTTTTAAACTTCAGTGTAGTATATTTAAATGAAAAATGTAATTGCATATTATTACATCACTGCTGATAGCAACAAGTTAATTATTCTTAAAATAATTGTTTTTGTTGAAACACATTGCTCCTATATATCGATCTTATATATATCCCGTTTTCTTTGGGAGGGGGCATTTCTGCAGGTGGCTTCGGGGTGCGCAGTAGACATATGTCCCGTCGAACAACAATAAAAACCAGATGCAGTAATTCTTTCACGTGTTGTGTATGTGTTGGTCATTATTTGGGAGGTAAACTGATTTTTTCACTAACTCGGATTTATGTCTCAGTTTTTTTTTAAATATTATTTTGAAAGCCTAATTTTACAATATTTTCATAGTTTTAAAACATATACAGTTGAAAAATTACATTAAAAATATATAAGTTACTTTTCAAAAAAAGTCTCCGAACACAGTCGGATACCTTAAGTCGTTTTTGGGCTTAGTTCCAGTAAGCAAAATTTAGGGTTCCTCGATTTTTAGGGAAAATAATATCGACACAGAGTTTTATTTATGAGTGTTTTTATATGTAAAAATGTCTCCGTGGAACGGTATACCGTCCCCGTCTTTCCACAGGCCTTAATGGCAACACATTAGTATGTAACATAAGGGTGTCTAAAAAAAACTTTAAAAAAATACATTGCTCCTCAGGTATTTAAATACAAAAAGTAAAATGCAGAAGAAGTATTTATTTAAACTTATTTTAACTTAGAGCTTTCAATGATTTATTTTCATGCTAAGTCGAGTCTCTAAATCCTTATAAATGAGAGTAATAGACGTAGCAAAAATAACTGTGAAAATCAATTCAAAAATTCTTAATTATGGCTAGTTAAAAATCAACAATTTATAAATTAAAATTTCTTTGCTAAAAATAATAAAAAATGTAATAATAATTTTGTTATTTACTAGGTGTTTTAAATTATCGAAAATGAGTTCCTAATTTAAGATACGCAGAAATCATTAGCACGCAGTGTTCCGTTGCAGTCGGTGATTTAGCACTGAATGTGTTCTCGGTCGACGAATGGGTTGAAGAAATACTCAGGAGTAAAGGGGTAGACGACAAATTTTTAAAATTCTATCGCTTTTTAATAATTCCTGTTTTTAGGCAGCTAAATTGAAATAAAAATTTATTTATTTATAAATCTATTTCGCGCAAAACTATACCACACATGCGACATACAATAATTTATCTAACCTGAATAAAGTCAATGTTAATGCCGTGGAAGCAAAATTATTTTCAAACTTTTCCAGTAGCTATAATTAGCTGAAAGCATTGATGCATGCGAAAAAAGTTGACATGGTTATATGCAGTCTATTTACGTTCCATTTTGAAACGAAGTGGAGAATATATGGGACCTCATACTTTTAAACCATTACGGCTTTAGAAACTAACGTAGAATCCACTCTCAGCATCCGTTAGTGTGGTGTGAAAAGGAATGCCAGCTGCCTCTCTCTTCGCTCCCTTCTCATCTGACAGTGGCTCAAATTTGAAAGGTTTTTACGATATTCCACTCTTTCAACACAGCGTTCGTTTCTTATAGAATTTAGCACGCATGGGACCAAAATACGGCATTCACCCATTAACTTACAAAGACGTCTCTGACACGTGCATCGAATGACAGAATTTTTCTATTAAATCTGTATTTAAGTCAACGTAACAATTAATTAACCACCTGGACACGCTTAAATGCCTCAAGTATCCTTTACCATCTGAAATAGATCGAAATATTTACAAACATCCCAAACGGCTGGTAGCAGCTAATTAAGAGGCGAAATAAAATCGTTGGGAAAGGGGTTAACTATTGTTGGAATCGAGTCTAAAGCCCACAATCCACCCATTCCCAGTCTTGGATTCTACCAGAAGAGCACTTGAAACGTAGCAACCCAGTCATCCATATCTTACACATGATTTAAACTTCAGTCTGAAAGGAATCCGATATTTCTACTATAACCCTAATTTGTTATTCCATTCAATTTTTTTCGCATTTTGATTTAAAGAAAAAAAAATCCCTTTTCGGCAAGCTTGAAGGCAAAGGTAGATTCCTTTACGTTAATGTTACAAAAGTAATGAAATATTACATATTGATCAATACAGACATAGCCAATGACTTTATTGTGTCTACACATTGCAATATTTACACTGTGATTCTGTTTTCATGACATTTAATTTTTTACTGTATCAAGGTTTTATCATTCCATTTTAGGTAGATTCCTTATAGGAAGTCTACCTATTGCAATGGTTCTCATGACACGACTTTCGAAAAATTTCTGCAGCTCTTCACCGATCATGAGCCCTAGAACCCCTAACCACCGTATTGTATATATATATATATAACGCTTTTTCCCATGTTATCTTGTGAACACGATAACTGGAGTAATTTTGATTTAATTTTAACCAGCCTGGGATATGTTGTAAGGATAGTAAAAATCTCGGTCGAGTTCGTAGATGGGCTATCCAGCTCAAAGGGGGTGGAAATGGTGGGGGGTGGAAATATTCATTTTCCCATAATTCCTTTACAAATGAAAATAGAAAAAAAATTCAAATTAGGCGAATTATTGCCTTATCATAACAAACAATTTTTGTATTTACACTTTTTCGATAGCTACAAATGCTTAGAAGTTATGATCTGAAAAGTGATTTTCCCCACCCTTCCCCTCCTTTTCCCTTAACTTAAAGTACGTTTTAACCTATGCATGTTACCCCTTGTTGGAAAACTCTCGTCATTTGCAGTCTCTTCCACCTGCTTTCATTCTTGCAGCTCTAATCCTTATGAGAATAGAGGGCGAAATGTTCTTTTCCGTATTAGTATTAGTAGAGACGTATACATATAACGCTTTTGCCCATGTTATTTTGTAAACACGATAACTAGAGTAATTTTGATTAGATTTTAACCGGCGTGGGATATGTTTCAAGGTCGGTGAAAATATTGGCCGAGTTTGTAGATGGGCTAACCAGCTAAAATGGGGTGGAAATGGTGGGGGACTGAAAATTTCATTTTCCCATAATTCCTTTACGATTGAAGATAGAATGATAACTAAAAATATTCGAATTATTGCCTCTTCATAATAAACAACTTTTGTATTGAAACTCTTTTGATAGCTACAATTTTTGCAGAAATTATGAGCTAAAATGCCATTTTCATTCTCCTCCCCCATTTTATCATTTCCCCATAGCTCTGTTACGACTAAAGATAGAAAAAATTCAATTAGGCGAATTATCACCTTATCATAACGAACAACTTTTATATTAAAAGTTTTTGTCAGCTAAAATTGCTTAGAAGTTATGAGCTGAAAAGCGCTATTCACACCCCCCCCCCCCAATTTATCATTTCCCCATTACTCTGCTAAGATTGAAGACAGAAATAAACTTTCAATTAGGGAAATTATCACCTTATCATAACAAACTACTTTTACATTGAAAGTTTTTTGACAGCAGGAATTACTTAGAAGTTATGATCTCTCATCAGCCGCATTCACTCCCTACTACTACTATTGTATAAAAATTATAATACACAAATTTTTTTTCTTATCTGAAACGTTTTTAATTAAAATGGGAATATAAATTTAAACAAACGATTTTTAAAAACAGCCGTTTTCTCCATAAATTATTAGCTGTTATATAGCTACTTCAAATTTTGTTAACAATTACTAAAGTAAAAGAAAGGTTTCAATGAATATGTTGAAACAATTAAATTAACTAGTTAATTATTCATCAATTTAAAGAATGAAAATAAATCAATCATTATTTTGTCCTGATATAAATTATTAATCGTCTACTTTTAAAATTTTCTTTTTAGCATTAGTCCAGAATTCTGTGAATGTATTCTGGCAACTATATATATTCGTATTATTCTTGTTCTTCAACAATAAAGAATATTGTTACGAATTCTGTATAAAATTAATTTTGAAAAAATATTAAAATGAGAGAAACAAATTGTATGGAAATGAAATTTTTGTCACTGAAGGTGTAAAAATAGTTTCGTGAGATAATGTTTTCCAAAGATAATGCGGAAAAATGACTTGCTTAATTTTTAATTAACTGAAATTTTAAGTAACTTTTGGGCTTTGAAAATTTGAAGGGGAACTTTCTCTTGTCTTAAATAAAAAGTGTGCTAACTCTGGTTGAAATCAATCTAGTGGTTTAGGAGGAGATGTGGAGCATACATACATAGACACAATAATTTTTATTTAAATTAAGATAATTATTAGATAATTACAAGATTAAGATTACTTGCATATATATGAGCCATAAAAAAGGTTTTAGTGAAGATAGCGTCACGATTAATTAATTTTATTTAAGTAAATAGTTAATTCGATAATTAGTTAATTTGACAGATTACTTTAATTTGATATTTAACTAAACATGGCTGCACCAAGATTTGTTTAATATATAAGAGTTCCCTTTATCCTTTTTTATATTGAAAATATATCTCAATGACTTTAAAATTGTTTTGGGGTTTTCTGCCTGAGTATTTGCTTTTAATTGTCGATGGAGATTTAAATTTACTGTTCAAAATGGCTGCATTGATATCCTATGCTTTAAACACGCATATTAAATTTGCAATTCACAATGTTTAATAATTTTTATTGTCTTATGTGTTAAGAATTTAGTGACTATTATCTATGTAACCAGGGAGTTCTCTAAATGAGCCCGTTCTAGTAATGTTTAAATTTTTCATGTCATGTGATTTTTGCATATGACAAAGTAATGTCCGCACAATTATATGGTAACCTAGATTAAATAAACTGATTTTTAAATCTAAAGTAGTTCTTCATCCGTGTCAAGTGTCAATTTCTTGCTACTGTTTCAGACCGGCTGGCTTAATGTTATCTAGGAGATATTTGCACTGCTGAGTTGTTTATTTCTTTATGACTCCTACCTGTTGAATGATTATGTGTTGCGATATAAAAAAATTGACCAATGTACTGACCGATAAATCTATCATAACTTTTTGGAATGAAAAATGGAATGATAAAACCTTGATATAGTAAAAAAATTAAATGTTATGTGAAAACAGAATCATAGCGTAAATATTGCTATGTGTAGAAACAATAAAGACATTGGCTATGTCTGTATTGATCAATATGTAATATTTCATTACTTTTGTAACATTAACGTAAAGGAATCTACCTTTGCCTTCAAGCTTGCCGAAAAGGGATTTTTTCATTCCAAAAAGTTATGATAGATTTTTCGGTCAGTACATTGGTCAATTTTTTTTAATATCTGAACACATAATCATTCAACAGGTAGGAGCCATAAAGAAATAAACATCTCAGCTAGATAACATTAAGCCAACCTATCTGAAACAGTAACAAGAAATTGACTCTTGACACGAATGAAACCAGCGGGAGTGGCCTCCCCTAAACTTTCTGGTATACTTTTCAAACATTTGTCATTTCCCTTTCCTCTGCGTTGATAAAAAGTTCGAACCAACTGTAACCCAAAATGCAATAACTATCAGAAGGTTTTTCATTGTTGATTATAGTGATAGTAAAATTTTGAGGTGAAGAATCATATTCAAAAAGATACGTATGTATTAAAACTTCGCAATATTTATTTTTTTATCAAACTCTAGCAATGCAAGTTCCGCGTGCGGAGAAGAAAACAGGAGAATAGCTTGCTCGCTCAACAGCTTGCGCATGCGCAGAGATTGCTTCCAATACGCAAGTAAAACGAGACGCCCTAAATGTTTGCTTCCTTACAAAATCTCGCTGCCAGAATTGGTTTTTGGCAAACTGCCAAGTTTTCGTAGTATCCCATCTTCTTTGCACAGGATATTTACGCATGCGCATGGAGTTGACCAAGTATGCTATTATACAGACCGACAGACAGTCAGCCCGTTGACGGATTTGGCCCAAAATTTTATACGGACCTACATTCATGACGATAAAACAGTGTACCAAATTTTATCCATCTAGCTATTCAAGTTTTTGAGTTATAGTGTTCACATGACCGTGGACATACAAACAAACAAACTTCCCGTTGACGGATTTTGTCCAAAATTTGATAGAAACCTACAAATTATGTGTCAAGTTCACATACCAAATTTCATCCCCGTAGCTCTAATAGTTTTCGAGTTATCGTGTTCACAGCCAGACACACAGACAGACATAATTCCAAAATTGTGTTTTTCGGACTCGGGGAGGTCTAAAACGTGGAGATTCGTCAAAATCTCGAGTTCGAATTTTTTGACGATTACAATACTTTCTCTTTGTGTACTTTGTATACGAGAAAGTAAAAAGACTAGATTTAAAACTTAATTTATTTAATCTAAGTTACAATATTGTGCGCACATTACTTTGTCATATAATAAAATCACATGACATGAAGCACTTAAATACTACTAAAATGGGCTCATTTAGAGAACTCCCTGGTTACAGAGATAATAGTCTCTAAATTCTTAACATATAAGAGAATAAAAATTATTAAACATTGTATATTTAAGATTTAATATGTGTGTTTAAAGCATAGGATATGAATGTAAACAATTTGAACAGTAAATTTAAATCTCCATCGACGGTTAAAAGCAAATACTCAGGCAGAAAATCCCAAAACAATTTTAAAGTTAAGGAGATATTTTTCAATACCAAAAAGTAAAAGTAAATTAAAGTAATCTGTCAAATTAACTAATTATCAAATTAACTGTTTGATTAATTAAAATGAACTACTTACTTAATTAAAGTTAAATAATTAATTGTTCCAAAATATTCACTAAAAACTTTTATATGGCTCAAACTATTTGCCAGCAATCTTTATCTTATAATTATCTCTGTATGTATGTTTCACATCTTCTCCTAAACCACTGGACTGATTTCAATCAAACTTTGCAGACTTTTTATTTAAAAAAAGAAAAAGGTCATCTTCAACTTTTCAAAGCCTAAAAGTTGCTTAAAATTCCACTTAATTAAAAATTAAGCAAGGCTTTTTTCCGCGATGTCTTTCATTTCCATAAATTTGTTTCTCTCATTTTAATATTTTTTCAAAATTGATTTTAGACTGAATTCATAACAATATTCTTGCTGAAGAACAACAATAATACGAATAACTGTTTCCAGAAGGAAGAATGCTAAAAGAAAATTTTAACTGTAGACGATTAACAATTTATATCGGGACCAACTACTGATTTATTTTCATGCTTTAAATTAATGAATAATTAACTAGTTAATTTATTTGTTTTAAAATATTCTTTAAAACCTTTCTGTTACTTTAGTAATTGTTAACAAAATTTAAAGTACCTATATAACAAATAATAATGTATTGAGAAAACGGCTGTTTTTAAATGTCGTCTGGTTCAATTGATATTCTCATTTTAATTAAAAACGTTTCAGATCAGAAAAGGAATTTGTGTATTATAATATTTATACAATAGTAATTTTTACATTAAAAATATTAATCAGGAAAACATTTTAATCCAGAGCAAAGCCAGGTATATCAACTTGTTTACGGTATAAAAAGTGGAAGTGAATGAGGCTGATGAGAACTCATAAGTTCTAAGTAATTCTTGCTGTCAAAAAACTTTCAATATAAAAATAGTTTGTTATGATAAGGTGATAATTTGACTAATTGAAAGTTTTTTTCTATCTTCAATCCTAACAGAGTAATGGGGAAATGATAAATTGGGGGGGAGGGGATTGAGTATCGCTTTTCAGCTCATAACTTCTAGTCAATTTTATTTGACAAAAACTTTTAATATAAAAGTTGTTCGTTATGATAAAGTAATACTTCGCCTAATTATAATTTGTTTTCTATCGTTAGTCGTAACAGAGCTATGGGGAAATGATAAAATGAGGGAGGGGATTGAAAATGGCATTTTAGCTCATAACTTTTAAAAAATTGGAGCTATCAAAAAAGTTTCAATACAAAAGTTGTTTATTATAAAGAGGAAATAATTCGCCTATTTTGAGTTTCCATTCTATCTTCAATCGTAAAAGAATTATGGGAAAATGAAATTTCCAGTTCCCCACCATTTCCACCTCCTTTTAGCTGGTTAGCCCATCTACAAACTCGGTCGATATTTTAACCGACCTTACAGAATATCCCTCGTCAGTTAAAATCTAATCAAAATTACTCTAGTTATCGTGTTCACAAGATAACATCGGCAAAAGCATTATATATATATATATACGTCTCTACTAATAATAAGGAAAAGAACATTTCGCCCTCTATTCTCATAAGGATTAGAGCTACAAGAATGAAAGCGGGTGGAAGAGACTGCAAATGGCGAGAGCTTTCCGACAAGGGGTAACATGCATAGGTTACGACGTACTTTAAGTTAGGGGGAGAGGAGGGGAAGGGTGGGAAAATCACTTTTCAGCTCATAACTTCTAAGCAATTGTAGCTATCGAAAAAGTTTAAATGCAAAAATTGTTTGTTATGATAAGGCAATAATTCGCCTGATTTGAATTTTCTTTCTATTTTCAATCGTAAGGGAATTATGGGCAAATGAAAATTTCCACCCCCTTTGAGCTGCATAGCCCATCTACGAACTCGACCGAGATTTTTACTATTCTTACAACATATCCCAGACTGGTTAAATTTAGATCAGAATTACTCCAGTTATCGTGTTCACAAGATAATATGGGAAAAAGCGTTATATATATATATATATATATATATATATATATACTATTGTAACCCGCGACTCTCAGTGCGAAGAATTTGAAGTATTAATTTTTAAATTCACGAATGTAAATGTTGTTACATGTTGAAAGGAGAAAATTAAAAGTTTTGACGATTGATAATACATTATTCGACTAACAGGAGTGTTTCATTATAGTTAGGTAATTTTTTATCTATATACACACTTTTGTATACTACGTTTTTTGTTTTACGTTTTTTGCACGGATGTAGAGGTTTTGTGGTCTGGACACACGTGAACACGCCACATATGTTGCCTATGGGAAAAATATGGTTTTCCAAATTTACGCCTGCCCCTTTGAGTGTCTGGGCCTGAGCCTACCTTTTGAAATTGGATGGCAAATCCTTCGGTATTATCGGAATGCGTGAAATTAAAACACTCTCTCGTTTTTAAACACTCTCACGACGTTTGGACCTAGGTGTGAAAATTTGTAACCGTGAGCAGTCTCGGTACATCGAGGTTACGTATCAATAGTACTGGCACACCGACTTTTAATATCAGCTTGTCGGAAGGTACCCCTGACAATTCTAAGGAGTTCAAGAACTCTACAGGATATGATGTTATTTGTAACATATATTTTTTTTATTTATCTGACTTAAACTTTCATTAATCAGTGCCAAAATTACTAATTCAACAACCATTCTCTATTCCTCATATATTCTCCGTTATTGTAAATTACATCATTGTACTCAATGGTATCATCAGGCCCTTATAATCTGTGTACCATCCATCATGCTATATGT
>BGPR01031335.1:0-18107 GCA_013235015.1 Araneus ventricosus | reverse complement strand
GCCAGAGTCTACTGTTTAATAATTTAAAAATGTATTTTTGAGGATAACAGTGGTTAATACCAGAGTTCACATTTTGAATGTCATGGCAGGGCTGATTCGGTTCTGTTGTAAATAAAGTAGATTGTTTCGAGGCTGCTTACTTCGAATCTTTCACACATCGACATATGTTATAAGATACTTACATAGCATCTCACACAAAGAAGATATTACTACATTACCAATTTTTAATCAAAGTGCTGTCCTCTTTAATAAATTAGCTGTCAATAAACTAGAACACGGTTGTTGAAATAACTCTTCCTGCTCTTGATCCAAATTTCTAGCCAGAGTCTACTGTTTAATAATTTAAAAATGTACTTTTGAGGATAATAGTGGTTAATACCAGAGTTCACATTTTGAATGTCATGACAGGGCTGATTCGGGTCTGAAGAAAATAAAGTAGATTGTTTTGAGGATGCTTACACGGAATCTTTCCTTCCGGGGCGCATATTTACAAACCCTACCCTGATAGAACTGAGGTAGGAAATCGGCCAATACCATTGGCTACGAGGGGCAGTGACGTCGTTTTCAGCTTTCGCACGTAGCGTATGGCAATCATAACAAAACAAGAGTCGTCCTACTTTTCTCCGTTTTCCCACAGTTGAGCACAGAAAACATTCTTCCGTGGGTTGTAATATTTTTAAAAATGAAATTATTTTTTTAAAATACCATAACAAATAAAACATCCCACACTGTAAGAAATTATACTAATGAAAAGTCTAATGATAACAACTTTGTTTGAAGGGTATTAACTAACAGGTTAATGTTGTTGGTTTTTTTTGACGTCATTCCAGTGAAAATAGTTCATTTGATGTTTCGAAGTCAGCCAATCTAACTATAATTAAAGCCAAATAATAGTAAAATTATTAATTATTATATTAAGGCCAATAATAATAAAACGAGAAAAAGGATAATCGCTAGACTAAATAAAATTGCTACTTAGGTGCGTGTCGTAGAACAAAATTCGCGAAGTCCAAGCAACGGAAAACTAAACTAATTCAAAGTCCACATTCAATCGCTTGTTTTGTTATAATTTCCGTACGAGAGCAAAGAACGACGTCATTGGCTCTCGGCGAAGTGAGCCAATCATATTGTCCGATTTCTTGCCTCAGTTTTATCAGGGTAGGGTTTGTAAATATGTTTCCGGGGCATATGTTATATGATACTTACATAGCATCTCACAAAAAGAAGATATTACTACATTACCAATTTTTAATCAAAGTGCTGTCCTCTTTAATAAATTAGCTGTCACTAAACTAGAACGTAGTTTAAATATCTCTTCCTGCTCTTGATCAAAACATCTAGCCAGAAGTCTTCTGTTTAATAATTTAAAAATGTATTTTTGAAAATAATGCGTACAATTTTTTCATATTATTAGTTATTATTGCTGTAGTTTGTTATTATTACGAATGCTTCGATTTAATCCATTTAATCAAGAAAAGCGACCCTTATATGTATAAAATATTGTTCACAATACGATACTTTTAATTTTTAGTTAGCATGAGAAAAGTTAAAACAAGTGGGGACATTTATCAAACTCAATATATTGTTTGAAAACACGAAATATAACGTTCATATTAAAAAAGACTACTTTCGTAAAAAAAAATGATTTTCAAGAAAACTCTCAGAAAATTTCTTAAGATTATTCAAAAAACTGTTATGAAGCATACGTCACATTTCTCATCAAACCATTATCATTTCCAACTTTAGCAAATGAGGTGTCTTAAACCTCTCACACCGAGCGAAGCTGTCGCGGGCGGTCTAAAAATTTCCCCTTAACACCGGGAAGTACGGAGTTAAAAATCTCCAGATGTGTCTTTCTTTATCTCCAGGGAGTCTCAAATAGAGATTCTCTTTATTTTTTCTATATTCAACTTTTATTTTTTTTTTTTTTTACTTTTAGAGTTATTTTATCTTAAAAGATGGTTAATTTAACAAGAAGACGGGAAAGGATTTGAGCAAGCTGTTGAAGTAACTGAATGTCTATCAAATGTCTGTTGTCCTTACCACACATTAATTCAAAAATGAATAAATAATTATATTAAACCTATATAAAATAATTATATTAACGATCATATTTCTTCCGCCAACTTGATGCTTTTTAAACGACATATTTTTAAGTCACAAAGCTGAATCTAATGCTTATAAAGCTTAAAATGCCATTAGATGGTGTTAGAAGGTAAAGATAAGTAGGTATGAATTGGAAAGATTATAACAAAAAATTTTTTTAATCCACAATTTTTGCTTTTTATATCTGGGGAGCCGGAAAACGCAGTCATATCCACAAATCGTCACGTATGTTTAAAGAGCCATGCCACTCTTGAGTTTGTTCAATCAGCATCGTAAAGTATAAGACACACTCGCTGGCCTTGACGCTTCCAATTGCACTGTAAAGTGGTTGGAAATGCTCAAATGCACTTAGTGTCGCTTCCGAAAAGTAGGTCTGTTAAACAGACTCTTCCAGCAGCAGCTCCTGTGTTGTCTCTGCTGTGTCTCTTACACTTTGAATGAATTACTACACCCGAAATCTGTGTCAAATAATCTAAAACTCATCTTATTTGTAAAAAATTTGAATAAAGCGTGCGTAACATGAAAAATTAAGCCGTAAAAATTTTGTAAAAAATTTGTAATATGGCTTTTTAATTACTTCTGAAAGAAGAAATTCCGATTAAGCTCTGTGTATGCCTAATACACATTTGATCACTGTATTTATTATTACAGCTCAGATAACAATCTTTAATTTGAAGATTTCTTTATTATTACTTCAATGTGCTTTACATTATCCATTAAAAATACCATTTACGATATTGTTAATATACTAGCAAAGTACCCGGTCTTGTTCCGGTCAATATTTTGGGAAGACCGGGAACTGAACTATATATTTTATAAATAACAAAAGTTTTGTTAATGTTACGTTACTGTGAGAATATTTCTCAATTATTTTATGAAAAAATTCATAATATAAATCATCCGTCATTATAAAACAAAACAAACATTCTTGTATCTCAAAGTATTTGTTTTCTGGTAGAAAATCGAAAATGTGTTGTGATGGGATTATCTGCAAATACTTAGCCACAAATAGGCACGCTTAGAAAAACGATTTTATATAAAATCTCCCGAAAGTTAGCACAATATGCAATTTAGTTTCCGTAAGAACATTTTCATCTTATTATAGACCCATAAATTTTATTTTAAAATATTTCAACAACTATTATTTTCTTGCCATTCTGCGTAAAATAAATTTCAAATAAACAAAAATAATACAGTGAAACTTGTGTATAACAATACTGTTTGTAACGATAAATCTACCTTCAGCGATATCTTCTTCGCACCAAATCTGGTACTAAATTTCAACAAATCCGCCCACCCTGCCAAAATCACTAAGCGAGTCAATCGACCCATTTCTTACATGCATTTTTGAGACTTTGCCCAGCCTTAATCTGAGGAACTGTGTTATGGCTTATTTATCCCTTCTATACTTCAAGTGGGTTAATGAGGAACATATGTAAAAAATTTATTCGAAATCCCTTTATCCTTTCGGAAGTGATGCCTGAACAAACGTACATACATTCTGTTTTATATGTATAGATTCCATTGACTCCTTAAAATCTTAGTTAAATTTAATCATCGACAAATCAATAGCAGTTTTGGAACTTTCTTGTGATTTCATAGGATATATGCATTCTATGACGCACTAATACTGATGCGTTTTTCTCATGACAGGAAAACCGGAGGCATATAATTTCATTCAATATGCTAGCATACTGGATGACATTGAAACTACATATTGTTACAAAGCTATAAAGTCGTTTCCCTGAGGTGCTAATCTTGGCGACAAACTTGGCGAGTCGGCGATAAATTTGGCGACCATTTTGGCGACTAGGCGGCAAAGTTGGCGACTTTGGCTACAAAAGGAATTTTCTAGAAGGACCTCAAACTTTCAACCTATTTCTACTGGTTTCGTGAACTTTCTTGAGATTACATCACTTCCTACGCAAAAAAGTCACTTCCTGTTGAATAATATAAAGGCAAGCTCTCAAGCCAAGAAGAGTTAGTTGGAATTTTATCAGCAAGCAAGCTGGTGAGCTAACAAGAAACCTTTGAGCGCTGTGTTGAGATTTAATGGTAATCTCTGTTGTGAATTTTTACTAGTTCTGTGTTAATACTTGAGCTATGTTCCTTTGCTTGGAATATTTGTAAAATAAAGAACTTTATTTTTTTCATCCTGCTTATTGGATTGCATTCACGTACACCCACAAGACAATTTCGTTACAATATGATGCTATGAATTTATGATTTCATATACGATCAGTATATTTCTCTAAGTTGACTCATAGCTAAAAAATTTAAAGCCTCTAAAAGGCTGAAATGAGTCTAGACTGCGTTATATGTTAAAACAAGTCTACAACAGTTTTGGAACTTTCTTGCGATTTCATAGGATAAATGCATTTTACAATACACTAATACTGATGCGTTTTTCCCACGATAGGAAAAACCGGAGGCATATAATTTCATTCAATTTGCTAGCATACTGGACGGCATTGAAACTGCATGTTACGTTATGAATATACGATTTCGTATACTATCAGTATATTCCTCTAATTGGTATCTTGACTCATAGCTAGAAAATTTAAAGCCTCTAAAAGGCATGCGGCAGTCGTCTAAAATGGGTCTAGACTGAGTTATATGTCATAACTCGTAGAAGTCGTTCATTTAATACCGGAGAGTAGGCGAAGTGATTGGGCTAGGTATTAAATAATAGATTTCGAAATGCGATCTCCCACCTGCAATTCTCTTCATATTTTCCGTTTTAAAAGTTTCAGATATGCCTGGCGTTTCCAGGGATAAAAATGCTTCCATGTATCATATTTTTAATATGAAGATCTTCTGTATAAAACATAAGATTCAAAATCAACTTATGATCTGAAATGCCTTTTGGAAAATTAAAATGAGGGTATCATTTAAAACAATATATTTTTTTAAAAAATATCGAAAGCTAATTTTCTCCGTTAGTAATTAATAAGTTTAAAAGAATGATATAAAACTTAATTAAACATTGCAAGTATCATTTCAGACGTAAAGAAATGAAGGGGTTTAATATTTTCATTCCATAGGTATAACAACACTAAAGATAATATAGTTATTTTCTATACATAGAAATATAGATTTTAATTAAACAAAAATATACCACTAAATTAATTATCCTCAAAACCTCTCTAAAACCTTCACCAAATTCTTCTCATTGAACTGAAGCATAAGATATGTTTTAACGAATGTTTTGTAACAATGAATTGAATAGTTTACTTTTCATCAATAGAAAACTTGGAAAATAATTTCATCCAGAACATCGCCGAGTATACTTCAGTTCCTAGAAGAAAAAAGATTAATACTGACCACTACACTAAAGCAGATGAGTCAATGTCTTGGAAACCAGAGATCTTTGGATCTCCAATCTAATGGTCTTCCATCTTATCTATATCGACACACCTAATATTCACTTCCTCAGAAAGAATTCGCTCTGGAGTTTAGTTTATTTTAGTTATATTAAAATCCTGTTTTGTAGAAGCACAAGGGCTATTTTGGGCAATTCTGAACCGTGGTCAGATGACGAGGACACTTCAGCTGTCGCCCCATCTCCAAACTTCCAAAGTGTTCAAGCGGAAGGTCTTTTTGCCCCTACGTATAATTAAGCGTGCAACAAGCCTAATACATGACGGATCTTCAGTGAAGTAGGGTTTCCTCCTGCCTCGAAGGATTTCCTCCTGTTAGGCAGGATTCCTCCTGCCTCGAAGCCAAAACCTTACTGCCACCCTCTATCCGAGACCTTATTGCTACCCTTTCTTCCGTGTCTGCTTTCACTTTGGAGTGAAAGGGTTATCTTGGCCCTTTACCCGTTATAATCCACTTATTCGTAGGTCGGATAATTCAATACGTTGCTGTTTTTAATTAATATAAAATAAACTATTTGATCATTGTCAAAAATCCTTCACTAAAACCTTCTTTATACTTTATAGCAATTGCAAATAAAAAATCTAGGTTAATGTGGAGTTTACGGTGCCCACTTCCTCCACTCCTCATAGGATCGCCAACTCTTTGCCGCCAAGAACGGAGATGAGATAATGTTTTGGTTGAGCTATAATATTTTAAGGAGTGACATGCGCGCATGCGCGGAAATTAACCTTCTCATCGGTGTTTTGCACATCACGCCATATTGCGCCTCGTTTCGCTTGGACTGTTTTGTTCATCTCTTAGATGTGATTGGTCGATTCATTCAAATTTGAATAAAACTTCGTTTGGAATTCTTCGGTTTGAATATCGGTTCAGTACTGTACATTTTACTCTGTGTGTTTCGGTTCTCAATGAATAAGCGAAACTACGAGTTTTCCGCTATGCTGAAAGTGAAGCCACTGATGTTTTTTTGAAGTTAAAAAAATTTGTCCAGTACACACTTGAAATGCCGCAGGCATTGCGTGCTCAATCTCTTTTCTTCAGGTGACTCATGCGCAAGAGAGCAATAAAAAGCGCACTGCACATCCAAAACAGTATTTGGCGTCGACACATGAAATTGCGCCAAGAAAAACTGGTGAGAAACAGGTGGGTACCGTAAATTCCACATTTACCAAAATCTATTCGGTAGTTTGGATTCGTTTAGCGTACAAAGTATTCAAACGCTTCAGTTTATTTATAGTGATTTATTTCTTAAGCGGTATAAGAATTAAATAAAAATCACAAAATGTTTATATTTGTCAATTTGTAATATTTTTAAAAATATTTTCCTCAAAATATTCCTTAATTCCTTCTTTAAATTTCTTACATTTTGAATTATTCAGAGCTGACGCATAGAGCATGTCAGTTAACAACTTTGCTTATAAAATTCAGACGATTAAATTAATATCTGACATTATATTTTTTCCGAAAATAATATGCGATTTGATTACCTTCCGAAACATCTGTCTATAATATAAAAATCCAGAGAAGTCGGCAATGCAGGCGGAGTTAAAAATTTCCCCGCCCCTTTAGTCTGCGTCACTATCGGACGCATAAATCGCAGTTTCAGTTTTTTCGTCGATCAGACAGATTGTAGAAGGCCTTTCACCCTTTTGTGCAGGCTGGGCTAGGGCGAGTTGTAAATTAATAAAATAAATTCAGACAGGATTTTTTGGGCAAAATTAAATTAAGCGAGGAACGAAACCGCAACGTCGGGTTTGAATTGCAGTGTTTTGACAACGTCGGATTTGAACTGCAATGCCTTGACAATCACGCTAATGATCCTTATAATAGTTGCCTTTTTTTATGTGTAAATTGTCGAATATATCGGCGTAAGTTATGGGATCGTAAATTTAACTTCATCTGAAAGTTACTTATTCATGCTGGATTGCAGTAAATGTCAGTGAGCAGAGTTCAGCATTTTCACTTCTTTCTTATTTATACTGATTATTTATATTGCGTTATCAAGATGCCTGAATCCCAGTCATGTTACAATTTGAAAACAAACTTCACATATCAGGAAGAATTGTAAAACGACTAACGGATACATCACAAAGAATTTTGTTTATAATTAAGTTTTATAAATGATAGAATTCCGTTTCTTTATTGTTTACTTTTAATGTTGCTTTATATTTACGTCTAAAGTGTACTAAAAATTATATATATATTTTTTTATTTCTTAAGCAGTCTGCCAATGTTTATGATATTTTCTACTGAAACTTTCGTTAGCAAATCTGTGGCAATCAAATATGAAATATTGTTGGTAAGATAACACCCCGTCTAGACGGGCAAACATCTTCAAGTATGTAAATAAACCCATTAAAATATCTTCAACGGAAACATCTCCTTTAAGTTGTAATGGAAAACATTTTTTTTCTTTAGTTTCATTAACATATTTTTAATTTAAAACAGCAAATGCTTTCCTTAAAATTGTTGCATCTGCAGAAATTCATATAACAAGAATCTTCAGCACCATTACTGTTATATGAATACTAATCAGTGAATGAAATGCAGATGTTGAATTATGGACTAAAGAACAGTAGATTAAAGAACACTCTTTTAATTCAATATTATGTAAAAAACTCTCTTTCAAAATTCTTAAGTGTAGGGGGAATTGGAGTAAATTGATACGCGGGAACATCGATACAGTCCATAAATTTTCATGATTGGAATGGATCATGATGTTCACATCCCCTCATATATATGCCACTGTAACCCCTTAGTACACGGTATATTTATCGGCCATGTTTAGTCAAAAGTTAATATACAAATGAATCGAACCACTAATCTTCTCGTCTAAGTGGATTTTTCTGTAAGTATATGTTGTGTGATTTCTTTCACTGGTTACGTTTTCCTGCCAGCGAATCTACTCCAAAGATAGGAGAAAACATTTATTTTTCTGAACTTCATTAAGTTTTAAGATACTTTAGCGTTGTTTTCGAGTGACTACTTGTTTTATGTAAAAAAGGCTCATGGGCAGATTGATGCAATTGACTCCGGGGCACATTGATACACGTCCTCTTTGTGCAGCAATGTGCCTTAATAGCAACTACCTTGCAAAATCGTCTCCAAAAATGGAAAAAAACGTAAAAATGAACTATCTAAGCGAAACACGCAATAAAGTATCTGCTTATACTTTGAAATCAGTTTAAATTTTATTGCAAAAATGCTAAGAATTGTTGAAAATTAAAGTTAAAATATTTTTTACGAATTTATTTAAATTGGAGAGAAGAATTGTACGGAAACTTAAATAATATCATCGAAAGGATATTTTTTGCCTTTTCAGATGGTCTGAAAATTATTTGTGTGGTATATTTTTTTCATAAGTCATAAAGGAAGAACGGAAAAATTTCCTTTAATTTTTAATTTATTAAATTTTCAACAAACGCCTTCGAGGCACACGTTATCTCCCTCCAAAGCATTTTTACGCACTCACTCATTATCATTTATTATTTGTAAAGATAAATAATTTTCTGAGGCATTATTGTTTCAATTTTTCCGTCTCATTAAGAATGTTGAATTTTGATTAAAATAAAAGTCTTTTACTCTCCTAAATTTTTAAATCTTGAATTTGAATACAATTTTTATTGTTAAAACAACTTTTGCTTTGATCCCACACCTATTAATCATCATTATTTTCGATATTTCCGAGTGCATCAATGTGTTTATCCCTAGTATGGGGCTTATTGATACAAATCCATTTTTAGGGAAAAAGTGAAATAAGTATTTTATTATGTCATATATGACCAAAACTCAATTGAAATCCTATATTGGATCAACAAATGCATAAATATAGAGTATTGCTTCTTTTTATTGCATTTGGTAAAATCATTTTTTAGCTTTCCAAAAAAAAAGTGTATTAATGTCCCGCATTCCTCCTACTAAGTAATTATTTGAAAGTGGTGAAATCGTAAATTAAGCAATGCCAGAACGCTCTGACATGGGTGATGTTGTTGGGGGGGATGGAGAGGGTGTTAAGGAGGGTATGTAGGTGATCCCTTCAAAATAAATTTATTCTGCATTTGGAATATGTAATTATTTTTCAAGGTATTGAAATCGTAATTTTATGAAACCCAACTCTGAAACAATGCGTATTTTAAAATTATTATTTTTTTATTTTTGATCGAACATTTACATTACGCGTACTGTAGTTCAAAGAATGAATATAATGAAGATTTTAAAGCATAATTTTTTTCTTAATTTATGTTACTTTCAATTTATACTAAAATATTAATTAATGTCAAAGTAAAATCCCGACTTTCGTAAGTAATATAAAATATATCATGAGTTTTCAGAATCAGAACTTAAAACACATACAACCTTAATGCTTTTAATCCCTTATTGTAACTGCTTGCGAGTGCCTTATTACTTTTATTAATTTGAAATATCCATCATATTTACGAGAGTAAGGATTAGGCAAAGATCGCACTGTTTTCAGAAGGTATCTTCCCTTTTTTTATTTACTTCTCGTAATAACAAAAAAATTTAAATGAAAGCATTCAAAATATGTAATGTAGGTAGGATTGTATTGCACTTTATATATGTAGATATTAATTTCAAATGCCTTAAGAATCTAAATTATTGATTAATAAACTTATCATTAATTAAATGGAAAGGATATCAAATGCATACAACCTTAATGCTTTTAATCCCTTATTGTAACTGCTTGCGAGTGCCTTATTACTTTTATTAATTTGAAATATCCATCATATTTACGAGAGTAAGGATTAGGCAAAGATCGCACTGTTTTCAGAAGGTATCTTCCATTTTTTTATTTACTTCTCGTAATAACAAAAAAAATTATATGAAAGCATTCAAAATATGTAATGTAGGTAGGATTGTATTGCACTTTATATATGTAGATATTAATTTCAAATGCCTTAAGAATCTAAATTATTGGTTAATAAACTTATCATTAATTAAATGGAAAGGATATCAAGTAATTGTTACATTTGCATTGTTGATGAGAATTCCATCTTAACCTTATCATGTATCTGTGATTCGTAATCTTTCGTAACTACCTGCTGAAAGATTTTTCAATTTACCAATGATTTGTAGGATAGTTTTCGCCTACGGCGTTTAATGTGCAGCGCACATTTCCTACAAATATAGAAGAATTCTTTATTGTGAAATATTATGTTATTATGTGATTTTTAGTGATGAAACTATAAATTTCAATCCAAAACAATATTGCAACACATCTTATAAATCGATCGAAACTCCAGGCCCTTAACTTCAACAAAAATAATAATGAACGAAGTGGATTTAGAAAATTTTCTTTTCATTTCTCCAATGAAAATAATCCTGCCAGAAATATTATTAAAATTTTAACGTACCTGCTCAATTGAAAATTTGTTTCTAGGATGTTATGCAAAATAATTAAATTTATTAACTTAAATCGAATCCATCGCTTAATACGAAAGACTCTCAAAGTTCATTTGAACTTTTAGATATGTTATAGACATATTTTAGCACGATTTCTTTTCTCAAATATTTATAGCTGCTTTCCAATGCATCGTATAGAAATAATTATTATTAAGATACCCGACTAAGCCCTGAGAAAAAATTTTAGAGCCTGCACAAAAAAGAATTATAGAGCTAAATAACCAAAATTAGCTTAAATAATCACAATTAAAAATAAAAATTCATATGTCTTCAGAAGTATTTGAAAATAATAATTTTTTTCAAGAATTTTAACAAAACTTTTAATGTTAAGGAAAACAGCATAATTGAAAAAATATGGGCATATTTAATTTTAGTTTCGTATGCGTACTTCTCAAATTATCTAGAATGTAATAGATCGCAAGAGAAAATTTATTTTTAAAAATAAATATTTTACGAACATTCGAAGTTGGTGTCATTGATTTTTTGCCAAAATTAACCTATGTTTCGAATTGAAAGTGACTGTAAAATATGGCTGAATAAAGCTAGCATAAAACATGCGGTCTATTACACACGCAAAGGTTTTTAACACATGTTTACCAAATTTCAATGAATTTTAATGTATTGTTTTGCAGATATCACGTTTTCCATAGACCAGTTTTAGCGAAATTTTCATTTTTCAGAAAACGCGTTTAAAAAATATAATAACACAATAGTTCAAATTAATACCAAGGATTAAAATAGTCAATGAATAAGGATAAGAACAAAGACTATTTTACAATCTTAAAAGTTGTGGCTTCATTTTTAGATCATAAAATGTTTTGAATTTTTCTTCGAAAATCTCTTTTTCAACCTAGTCGGATACCATAAAGCTCATAATTTTCATTGCGAGTTTCGTGATTGTTTTGTTGTTAATTTTCAATGTTCAATTATTGCTAAGATTTCCGATTTATTTATTACATTCCGTCTAGTCCATTCGCTAATTCAATTTTCTTCCTATGAAAATGTTTCTACCTGCTGTTTTAACGGAATGTTAATTTTCTATAAGCAATAAAACGATGAAAAAAGTTAAATAATATATTCTCAAAAGTAAACAGGGTTCTTAGAATCTGAGTTAAAGTTTTCACTTTTTCTCTTCTAGTCTTTTCAAATCAATTATCCTTATTTAATGGTTCCGGTAATTCAATCATAAACTGAATCTCTGAAATGAGATCTAATATAAGAAATAATTATGTGAACTGCAGCAACATTGTTAAACCTTTCTAAAGTAATTACGTTGTATTCTATATTTTCTTCCTATCAAATATTGAGAAGAAACAAAAAGTTTCTACGCATTATTAATTGCATTGCCATTTTACGAAGAACAGTTTCGGTCCCTTCGGAATAATCAACATTAATATAGATTACGCAGCATTCGTGGTTGATGGACATTCCGCAAAATAAGGGAAATGGACCTGTCACTTGCATCTGTAAGAAGAAATGAACTTTTCTCTCTCTGTAATGTAGCTTTTCTGATTGGTCAGAAATAGGCCGTTAGGATAAGACGAATGATTTCATCTAGTCGATGACATCCACGTTATTAATTTACGCCTTAATATTTCTTATCCTTCTTATCTTTTGCCAGAAGTAACAAATTTTAGATCTGTAAAGGTAGACGATGTCACTAATCCTGAAGTATCTAGCGTTTCAAAAAATGAATTTATAGGTAATGTTATGATTTGCCTTCTTTTCCGAATTTCTTTCTCTTTGTATTTTTAACAATAAGAATTATTTTATAAACAGTTCTCAGTGAGTGAAAAGATAACTTTTGCTCTTTATACGTAGCACAAGAAACAACTGGGTCGTAGATATTAAATATAGATTCTTTTTATAGAGATGCATATAAATTAAATCAAATCATTGCTTATATAATTAATTCTTCTCATACTATTAGCCGTCTTTCTTCTGTAGGAAAACGAATTGAGGGAGCAAGTGTTTTTAACTCAATCAAAAGCAATTTTTATTTTTCATGATGAATAACTGCAAATGCACGATCTTTAAAATTCAGTACCAGCTTTAAGGATTTAACTTTTGGTTATTAATGTACCAACATAATATCAGTGTTCAAATATTTTTTTTCATATTACATCTAAGTAAATTGATTAATAAATTTGAGTCAAAGCTTTAGAATTGCGTATACTAAGTCGGAATACCGTTCAGCCTAAGTATTAGGAACTATATAAAGCCAGGGTGAATGAAAAGGAGGAAGGGTACAGGGTTGCCATATTGGACTTTGTAAGGCCAATTTATCGAGATTTGGCCTTTTTCAAAGCCCTTGGCCTTAAATTCAATTTTGGCCTTTTTGGCTGTATTTTCGTTAATGACTTTTCGAACAATTTTTAATTACTTATTCTATTGTTTTCTAATAAATTCTTGATATTACATATTTCAAATGATATAGAATGAGCTGCCAAACGAAATAGCCCCTGGATAGAACAAGGATGTTTTAAATTTCTTTCACTTAAATTTTAGTTTAATAATACAGCATTGAACATATTCCTATCAAGTGGGACTCGTTTTCATGAAGGATGGCCTTTTTTTCTAATATCAAATGAGTTTTCAGTCAATTTGTCCAATTTGGCCTCTTTTGGCCTTATTTTTAAAAAGGTTTGGCCTTATTTTGATCTGGAAACCCTGGAAGGGCATACCCAGAGAGTCATTTTTACCTACTAACATGTAATCACAAAAGCAAAACGCCATCGCTTTCAGAGTATCTGTGACAGTGCATTAACTGTTTGAACAGGCCCTGATTTACAGGACATCATATAACGGCGAATACCTACACATCCTTAATGTATAGGATAGTTCCTCCGTCAGCAGGAGGTATGGTCTAAGAAAACTATCCTCTACAATGCGACCCTGTGCTACAGGATATCATATAACGGCGAATACCTACACATCCTCAATGTATTTGATAGTTCCTCCCGTCAGCAGGAGGTATGTACAGTCTTATTATTACCCACCTTTTCAATAGTGTCTGGAACTTTTGGCCGTAAAGGAAGAAAGTCCTAGAAAAGAGTATATTGCATTTTGCACTAAAAAAAAGAAAGAAGGCAAGAGATTCAAGTTCCTGACTAATTATACTTTTATTTATAAAATGAAATACATTATTGCCAACTTTAACAAATTAACTATTCTAGGTTATGTGAAACAATACAATATAATAACACACAATATTTTGTTGATGCACATGTCGATAAGAAAGTTTAATAAGACAAAATTATATATATAATACCATTCTTAAAATTGCTGCAGTCTTTTTAAAATGAACCATAAGCGCAATTAAAATCAAAAAATGCTTTCATAAAAAATACTCTATCTTATTTATAGAGTTTAAAAGAAACAAATCACAATGACAATAAATGTTTTAAAAAATAACCCCCGAGAGCTCCAGTAAATAGGATTGGCTAGCCAGCTTAAAATTGCATCATTTGCACAAAGGAGAAATATAGAAATTTAAATAACTAGATCTAGGCATTCGCTGAACAGTTATGATAGTTACTGGACAATGTTCGTGAATTTCGTGTTCAAATGTAAGTGATCACTGTTTCCACATATAGATCCAGCAATTTTTAGTACGTCTTCTTAAAGAATATTGATGAAAAATAGCGAAAAATAATTACTTCGTATGTACACGCAACAGTTGTTCTGAAGAACTTTTACTCACTATTAGCTGTCGCTTGAAAACACCTTCTTTCCTCAGTTATCTTTGTCTCATTATATATGAGAACGAATTACATCGATTGCTTCGTCTAAATCTGTCGCTTAAGAAAACATCGTTGCTCAGTATATATGGAAATGAATTGCATAGGTACTTCATTCTTTCATTAAACTCTGTAGCTTCCCTTCTCGAACCATCGGTACATCTAATCACAGTTACAGATAAGCGAATTCGGAACTCACACAAAAGAAAATCTCCCAGTCAGGGGACGCCCGTACACGAGTACAGCAAAAAGCCTCCGCCGTTTAAATAGTGAGCATATAGTCCGGTGCAAGAAAAATGATTTAAAACTGATTAAACACCGAAACATAAAACAAATTGCATAAAAAGATAAAGCAATTAACAATTCAGTTAATCATAACAAAAATTGAATAATTAATTTAGAAATTAAAAAAAAAAATTAAAAAATCCGTTGAAAATTTAAGAGTTGCCACAAGACATGAAAGAAACGTTAGTGGCGAAAATACTAATCATATAAATAGCACTGGTAAAGCCGAAAAGGATGTTATTGCCTAATTGCTCTAACAGGCGTTAACAGGTTAAGCAGTTGACTGAGACAGAACTCCGCCCCATGTCCCCGTGCCTGAGTTCGAATGAGACAACAGCACAACAGGATGTGCCACATAACATCTTTTCTAAACTCTGAACCTACTCAACCACCTGGAAAAAAGTAGAAATAATCGTATATGATCACGGACCCTTTTCCGATTACCCCCATAAAATCGACCTGGTCAGTACACAGAATTGTAATTACTGAGGAAAGATTTCTAACATTCATTAAATATCAGAATATTTTCTTACATCCTGTTAGTAGATGAAAAAGCTGAAATCCCAATTCCAATCAGACGACTCCCGTTTTTCTCAAACTTAATCAGGAAACCAATCAATTCAGTTTTCTACAGTTTCATTTTTGTTGAGGTAGATGTACATATTTTTTATCATTATTACTATATAGGTTTAATTACAACTTAGTATGACAATCATTCTTTTTGTGTTGCTCTATATATCGTTTTCTGTATGTATTTCGTATTTATATTTGCAAATTTTTATGGTGTTTCAGGCGGAATTTTTGAATCCAACGGATTCCTATAATTTATTTACGTATTTATACTCTGGATCAGTTTTTTTTCTTACTTTTACTTTCCCACATCCACCCAACTAATAGTGAATCAGAGTGAGTCCAGGTTATGATGTGTTCTGTCTCTCAATGAGTTTTGTAAGACATTGAGTACTTTTCCTCAAATTGTCAGTTTTATTCTCTTCTAATGTCTGAAACCCTACACAATAAGCAGAGTATGAACACTTTGACCTATCAATCGACGCTTTAAACTCGCAGATAATGTAACATTTCATCACTCAAAGCAGAATGAAAATACAGAGAAATGTACGTTGTAATTCAACACGAATACAGTATACTTCCTAAACGCAGGTAGTACAACACGGTCCTCAATATTGTGCAATATTGTTCAATATTATATAATATTATTCGATATTGTATAATATTGTTCAATATTATATAATATTATACGATATTGTATAATATTGTTCAATATTTTATAATATTATACGATATTGTACAATATTATGCAATATCGCGAATATTGTTGAATATCGTACAATATTATACAATATCTTTGTGCTACTGGGGAAAATGAAGCATTTAAAAATATAGAAGTGTCAATTAAGATAAATAAAACTCAAGGTTAAAAAATAAAACCCAACAAATAATTAGATAAATAAAACTCAAGGTACGAACACAAGGAAGTATTTTTCCATTGAAAATTTTATACAAAATAGTTTTATTTACTTGGAAAGAGTACAAATATCCTTTTAACATAGAACGAAATTTATATAATTTAGAACCCTCTGTCCTTAATTTAGTAAAAAAATTCAAGTCTATTTTTATTCAAAACATTTGCATTTTGTTTAAAGTTATTCAGGAATAAATAAAAGCGGAAACAATGACGGTAGAAAATTTAGAATAAAAATCTGATTAAACTTCATTCTAATTTGTATTCAAGAACATCTAGTATAGTGTAGCGTAAAAGAGAAGAAGAATAATGGATGAAACTCGTATATTTCTTCTTGAGACGTTTCCTTCCTATTTTTGTACCCAGAGTCTCAACTAACTTTAGTTAGAGTTCTCGTAAATTTTAAGCAAATCAAAATTTCTTGAAAAGAGTACTTAATAATGTGACAGTAGTTTTATGTTCCAATAAATTATGTAGAACTGCTTTAGGGAAAGCGTTATAAGGGAGAACTACAAATTGCGCAATTTAAATATTCTCTACAAATTCTCTGTACATTATATACCACAAAAATAACTATGAATCATTTCATACCTTGAAAACACAAAAATTTCGAATGAATACAGTACAGCATCGTATTATGTAAAATTAATGTAAAACGACGTAAAAATGGCAAGATGTATAATCGAAATTTCAATAGACAACTTTGATTATTACAAATTTAACGATACTAATTCGAATTTATCTAAAATTAATAATTTCAAAGATTTTTTAAAGATAGTACAAGTATATTACTACATAATACTGAAAACAATAATGAAGTTAATTTGTATAATAAAATATATAATTGAAAATCATCGCATCATTATTACATATTTTGAGTACTAATTTATGCATTTCACATTTTATGCTATTTATTGCATGTAGAGAGGACTTAAATTTATGAAAATATTCATAAATCTTTAAATCTTTAGTGATAGACAATTTGACTCCTATGAATTCATCAAATATGAAAAATTTCGAAGTTTTGATATCGGTTTAACAATTCACATTATAGAAAGAGATAAAACAACGTATAACCGAAGCTTTGCGTCCTATAAACGAAAGATTTTATCATTACAATGTATAAGAATCATAAAACGACGTATAGCCGAAGCTTTGCGTCGTATAAACGAAAGATTTTATCATTACAATGTATAGGAATGATAAAACGACGTATAACCAAAGCTTTGCGTCGTATAAACGAAAGATTTTATCAGTACAATGAATAGGAATGATGAAACGGCGTATAACCGAAGCTTTGCGTCGTTTAAACGAAAGATTTTATCATTACAATGTATAAGAATCATAAAACGACGTATAGCCGAAGATTTGCTTCGTATAAGCGAAAGATTTTATCATTACAATATATAGGAATCATAAAACGACATATAACCGAAGCTTTGCGTCGTATAAACGAAAGATTTTATCATTACAATGTATAGGAATGATGAAACGGCGTATAACCGAAGCTTTGCGTCGTTTAAACGAAAGATTTTATCATTACAATGTATAAGAATCATAAAACGACGTATAGCCGAAGATTTGCTTCGTATAAGCGAAAGATTTTATCATTACAATATATAGGAATCATAAAACGACATATAACCGAAGCTTTGCGTCGTATAAACGAAAGATTTTATCATTACAATGTA
>BGPR01031334.1:5786-18107 GCA_013235015.1 Araneus ventricosus | reverse complement strand
ATCATCGCTGCACATTAGAATTTGACTTTCATAACAAATCAGGAATCATCGCTGCGCATTAGAATTTGACTTGCATAACAACTCAGGAATCTTCGCTGCGAATTAGAATTTGACTTGCATAACAGATTCATTAAGTTAAACATGTTAATAGATGTCCGCAGAATACTTTCCCCTCTTTGATTTATACACTCATGTCCATAAATTAAGGATAATTCAGAATCACACAGAAATTGAACTCTAAAATAAAAATTTCACCTGTAGAATTATCACACACATCTTGAAGAAGAATATGCAAATTACAGGAAACCACCAGATGGCGCGGATAGTACATCACAATGACGAGAGTGTAAGAGAGGGGTATATAAGGAATGGTGGCAAAGAAGTAAAATTGTTCACAAGCGCTTTAAAAGCCTTTCAGTGCAATAACCGCATAGTTATGGCACAAAGGAAGCATTTGGATGATTTTTTACGTGGTAGAATTATCGGACGACTGGAATGTGGACGTACCCAGCTGGAAGTATCCGAGGAACTTGGAATCGCCCAGAGTGTCATCTCCAGGCTTTGACAACGATTCCAAGATGATGGTAATGTGAGTAGATGTTACAGCACAGGTAGCCCCCGAGTTACAACGCCGAATGAGGACCGGTATTTGGCAGTTACTGCCAAAAGAAACAGACGGAGCACAGCATCAGACCTGTCTCGTCAGCTCTCTTCAGCTACCGGTACGACAGTTTCAAGGCAGACCGTGTACAGACGCTTAGGGCACATTGGTCTATATGTTCGTAGGCCTGTCAGATGTGTTCCACTTACCGCAACTCACTGTCGCCTGCGATTAGCCTGGAGTAGAGAGCATGCATTGTGGACACCGCAGCAGTGGTCTTGTGTGATGTTTTCCGACGAGTCCAGGTTTAGTTTGCAGTCTGATTCTCGCCGGACTTTCATATGGAGAGCGCCAGGTACCCGTTACCACCAAGAGAACACTATTGAACGACACCGTTACGGTAGTGCAGGATGGCTCGTTTGGGGAGGAATTATTCTTGGTTCCAGAACTGACCTGCATGTTCAGAGTGTAACGATGACAGGCCACATCTATCGGGATGTCATTCTGGAACAACATGTACGTTTGTTTCGGGGCGCCATGGGTGCTGAATTTCTGTTTATGGATGACAACGCCCGTCCTCACCGTGCAAACATTGTAGACGAATGCCTTCAATCGGAGGATATCACCCGTATGGATTGGCCAGCATACTCACCGGACTTGAATCCAATAGAGCATGTGTGGGATATGCTTGGCCGACGAATTGCAACCCGTCAACCCCCTCCCACCTGTCTACCGGAACTTCGGAGGGCATTGCTTGATGAGTGGTGTAATATTCCCCAAGATCAGATTGATAATTTGATACTCAGCATGCCTAGGCGTTGTAAGGCCTGTATTGCATCGTCCGGGAGACATACTCCGTATTAACCATCATACTAACCATGTTATACTGTTTTTTGTAAATAGGTTCTTTTTTGAAATTTGCTCCAGGGAGTAAAAATCGCAATTTTTATTAATTATGTCAAACATATAGCATCTGTTTTGCTCTTTACCTTTTGTTTAATAAATAGACTTTACAAATAAGTCAAATTTGTTTTGCTTCTGTCTCTTTCTTTGCCTGAACTTCATTATCCTTAATTTATGGACATGAGTGTAAATCGTCTACAGCGAACACGGTTACTTTGTCTTTGTTGGAACTTGCATCTAATTTGTATACCACAGCGAATGTGTTAAAAAATAAGTTTTGGAAATAAAGTACTGTATCGCTATCGGGAACACAGTACTGTACAAAATTTCAGAACAGCAGCGCATTCACAACTTCAGGACACGTCAACACATCAAGAACTCGGAGAAAAATTGATTACAAAATTCCATCTTTACAAGTTAAAACAAGAGAGTGTAGAAATAAAAACAATTTATTAAAAATAATTTATTTCATGTTGTCTTCATCTGATTACATTCACAGCAATTTCTTAAATAGACAAATAATGCGAGACAATTATATATATGAAAGGAAAAAAGTAAGTACGTCGAAAGTTAAAAAGTCGGTATGAAATTGCTTTTCATTTGAAGGAAAAGCTCTTGATTTAGAGTACGATTTTGCAACAAGATTGAAAAGCTAAAATTTTCCAAGATTAAAACCAATTTAAATAAGTTAAACATTAATAAATACAAAACAAAACAATTAAAAATAATTATACTGGAAACTGATGCAGTTAAGAGATAAATACTAGGAAGGACATTATTACAAGCTTTTACTACTTTTATCTGAAAGACACAAACTTACTGAATCAAAATTTCAACCTTTGCGTTCTTTACACTTCCATAATGCTTATAAGTTATTCTAAAATATATTAAATGCACCTTTCTAGCTTAATCCAAGCATAACCAATGATTTAACAAGATATAATCAATAAATTAAGTTCATTAAAAGATTTTAAAAAGTAGCCTAGAAGCTTGCTTTGCTCCGAATCCGAGTAAAAATTCGAATTTGGTCAAAATTTTCAGTAATACTGCTTCCTATTAAATAAATAACATGTCCAAAAAGCTTGTGAAATACAGGGTCACAGGGTAAATATCATGGGTTATATGATTTCCCCATTAGAGATGGAGGGTATGAATGAAGAAGCAGTTCATCTCATATTTTTAACAGTTTATGCATCTCTTCTTACAGATGAATGAGGTGTGAAAACTGATATTCTCATAAAAGTGAAATAGGGATGAGAGAAAGTACAAATGCCTTCTAACAAGAAGCTGAATCAAGAGGCGAATTCATATTTATGGTTTTAATGTGCAACGAAATAAGAAGGCAATATATTGGCTACTTCAGAGAGGCTTAGACAGCTGAACTTGTAGAAGGTCAGAGAGCTGAACTTTTAAAAGATCTTAAACATGCGTTCCTTTTGAATAGTAGGATGGCATAAAATGGGAAAGCAGATGTTCTATTAATACTTTTAATAGCAATTCTAATATGACTTTTTACAGGAATTAAATACGGCGGAAGGCAAAGTAGCTGACCATTCGATAATTAACAATAACGCATTGAATTCTGTGCGGCGAAGAATTGAGACAGCTGTCGATAAAACTGGATGCGCTGAGAAATATATCAGATTATTGACTGTATTGTTCCTAAATATTGTTTGTGTGGGACCTTAATGCTATTATTTTGTCATATGTTGCAGAACTGGTTGAGAGACTTGAAGCAATTTCTAGCAAAGGTGGAAAGATGTTGGTGATAAAGTCTAGCGATTTTCCCAGGAATGATTTCAATATGGTTGTTTTCCAAGGAACTTGGTTTAAATGCAGCATAATTATCTGTAAATTTGGAGCATTCTGTTGATTTAAAGTAAACTTGCAAACAGATAGGGGTTTGACATTTTCTGAAATATTCCTGTTTGCTTATTTGCAACTGAAATAACCATAATTGATACTTATGTATGGCTCTTGAAGTTAGGGTATAAAGTAAAAGAGGTTAAACATGGAAAAGAGAGGTCTTGTAGTAGGATGATAGTATATCATCAATTCAGTATTACTTCTGAGTTGTGTGCCTTCACTTTCTACAACAGTTCAAGCCAAAATTGCTTCTTAAGTTTGACCTCCTTGCCGAGGACTAGATGGACGAAGGCAAGCTGTGAAGAAAGATATTAGCTTAGACTTCTTTCTCGTTTTATTTCTGCTGTGTGCACTCTGTTCTGGATTGGGTTCCTTAGAGGGGATAGGCATTTCTGAAGCATCTGTCGTTGGTACACCACTCGTCATGGACAGAGAAGCAAAAGATTGACTTACACTTTCAACAATATTTTCAGTACAGCACCTTTCTCCCGAACTTGATAATGACTCCGGTGGGTTTAATGTTGCAAGGAAATCACCGACATGTTCTTTGGGATAGAGAGACGACTTCATCGAAGAATAATTTCTTACCAGAGTAGTGCAACTTCGACCATTTTCTTCCAAAAATACATTTTTCGTTTCGGAATTGTCTGAGGACCTTACTTTGGGACGATGATACAACGCGGCAGAATAAGGAGCAGGTCGATTAATGCTTCCAGTAGCATTCTCAATATGCTTACTTTCACGCAATGGAGATGTCGAAGCGTTTGATGGCGATGCGTTTAATTGCAACTGTGATTGACACTGCCTCTCAACAGGAAATAAAGATATTTTCAAGGAATTTTCATTATTTAGAGCAGTGTTATATTGGCCATTTTCTTCTGAAACTGATTTAGGATAAGCGAAATGTCCCTTGAAAGGAAGGTAATATGAATTAAGAAGACACAGAGAAGACTGATTAATGCTTTCAGTACCATCTTCACTATCCCAACTTTCTTTGCTAGAGGTTTGAGATGTCAAACTATTAGGTGGTGAATCGGATATTAGTTCTGACGAATGCCGACTGCTTTCAGACAAGCTAGGTGGTTCAGTTGTAGAAGATGAGCTAGTGGTATTTCCAAGAATAGTCTCCATGTTTCCAACTTCTACCACAGTTGAACATGGTGATATATCTCTTTCTTCTAAAGCAAGTGGGTGTTTCGGAATGCAGTGTGATGTGGTTGAACTCGGCGAGTTCGTCAAATGGCTTATGCGGAAGATCGGGCATGGATATATAGAGGGTTGATTGATGTTTTGAGAAATAGTCCCAATGGGACCTCTCTCTTCTAAAGCGGAATGGTCTTTCGGAGTGCTATGTGTTAAATGGGAACTCAACGGTTGGGAATAAGATCCGCCCCTGGAGGATGTAGTTGAGGAAGCAAGCGATATGTTGATGTTTCTCGGAATACGAGAGTTACGGATAAAAGCTGAAATTGACTCATGTGTACTAGAAGTTCTTGCGGAACGACAAGATGTCTGTTTCTCTCTCTGAAAAGTATAGTCAATGCATCCGTTTATTTTATAGCAGTACGATGTCGGATCATTAAATGCAACTGAGGTATGAAGTGGAGGTTTGGAACTCATGTGAAATTTCGGTGATTTTGAATGGAAAGTAGACGACAGATTTTCATGTTCAGAAACACTTTCAACATGGCCATTTTGTTGTCCCCGGAATGGAAGAACACCAGGCACGCTTTGTTTTGATGTAGGGAAATACAATGGAGTTGAAGAAAGGTTTCCAGAGCATAAGGTACATGTTGGTGAAGAAGCAAAGCGCTTGGAAAATTCTCGTTGCCTTGCTCGTGAAATAGCTGATCTTTTTTTATTCTTATAAACAGTTTTAACAGGAGTTCTTCGTTTTCGTCGAACTCTAACGCCATTTTGTTTCGGAGCTGGAATTTTCAACTGTGCTGAAATGTTATTTTCGTCGGATGACATACTTTTTCTTGATGAGTTTACTGGATCAAAGTCTTCCGAATTCCTTTTGAGACGTTGTTCTCGTCTGTTTTGATGTGAAATGAACCGTGATGTACAGAGAATAAGGAAATAAAATATTTACCTTTGAAGTTTTATGAACTACTTCGTTTTGATCAACTTTTATTACAGCTAAATAATAGGTTACCAATGTTGAGGTTCTTCAGATCAAGAGACGAGATTACTTGTTATAGATATCCCACACTAAAATACAGCGGCTAATATAATAACTTGGTTAACGTGAAGATATTGCAGACAGAAGCAATCTTTTAGAAACTTGATGATCTGTTCTTGAAATATTGATTTAATTTTCGTCTTCCCAAGATAGTTTTTCAATTAATAGTTTTGCCAAGGAGTTGGTAGAGCTCTAACCTTCAGAACTGGAGACATCAGCTTCAATAAGGCTTTAGGAATGAATGGTCGGGAAGAATCTTTAAAGTTGTTGGCAGTGTGATCATACAGTAAATTGGGCGTAATACTGAGTTGCAAGTTTCTTGTCGCCGAATTTTAATATAACTGGTATCCTTCTTTTATCGCTAAACGCTTTTCTGAAATGAAAAATTCAGGATATTAAAAGTGTAAAAAGATATCTTTAAAGTAAGAATTTTTTATCATTTAACTATAGTAAGATTCTCACGAAGACCACGTTAAGGCTGACTAAACTAAATTGAGATCTACTTCGTTTTAATCAATCAAAACATTAATTTCTAGTCAGTTAAGAAGCGTTTTGATGAATCAAAATGGAAGAAAATATAGGTAAATGCGAATTGACTCTGAAAATATATCCCAAGTGGACAAAGGCAGTTTGAACAGAATTGCCTTCAGTAATCAGGTGCCAAAGACAACGTAACATCGGTACATTTCTTAGACTTAATATGCAGTGCAAAAACAGCGAGTATAATTTTCAATTTTTCCATATATTTCGAAATAAATAGTTGATTTGACCTTTTTGAAAATTGGACTTCTAATTTTGTACAAGAAAAAATGGGAAATCGGATATCTAAAGTTGGACGAAGACAGTAATATTTACTTAAAATTCAATAAATGATTGCAAAGGCAATTAATTTATTCTTAATTGTATTATTCATTTGCCTATTTTTCATTACTCGGTAAAGAATTTAGAATTCGGAGAATTAGGAAGCTAAAAAACATTAGATGAGCAACTCAGAATAAACAACGTTGTCAGAGACAAAATTTAATAAATTGGACGCAGTTATGCAATAGGAAACCAATTCCAAAATACGAATATTGAGACAAAATTATTTTCACTTAAAATTATTGAAAAACCCAAAATAAGTATTTTTCCTTAAGCAGCCGTAAGAAGTTTTGTTCAACGAGCTGGAGTATTTTTTTTTCGATTATACATAGCAAATTTTACTACTTTAGATTGCTATAGTAAACCATAAATCGAATCAAATTGTATTTGTTTCCAGATCCTTACCCCTAGGTCATCACGGCGCCAGAAATACATCGAATATGTGGGGGCTGTATGCTCTGTGGTGGAGCATCCCAGCAATATGTTCATGTATGCATAGGGTTACAATATTTCTTTTACTTAAAACCTGGACACGCCCGAGTTGGGTTGAAGGGTTTTGGAGTGTGTGTGTGTGTGGGGGGGGGGGTTGTTGAATGGTATAAATTCTAAAAGCTGCCCATCAGCGACCCTCTTTCACAACATTAGCGCAAGTGTGTGAGAAAGTGAAAAAAATGTATGACGTCAAAATGCGAAGAAAATACAATTTTTATTAATATTTGGTCATTCAAAATTATATTAATGAAATACACAATGAAAGCAAAATTAATTTTTGTTTTGAACTGGGGCCCGGATATGGAGGCTCATGCACCTTTTAATCAACAATGAGTGTAAATAGTGCCAACAACGAGTGCAAATAGTGCCAACAATGAATGCAAATAGTGCCAACAATGAATGCAAATAGTGCCAACAATGAATTTTCTTCTATTGGCGGAATGGCACCAGCTTTTTCGAATACGTCCGATTTTCTCGATTACAACCAAATTTCTTTCTCGCTACAGTCACTGGCATAAATCCAGACATTTTGGAGCGCCGGACACTAGTCCGGACGCGAGCTTGAAATCCGGACGTATGGTAACCCTATCTCTACAACACAGATCTATAATTTTAGGGACGACTACATTCCAAATTTTAATCAACTCGTTGCGTTTTTGAATTATCGCTCTCACATACATTAAGGCCGCTGTATACCACGAGCTCGGAAACCGAAGGGTTCCCTGTCAGTTGAATGGGGTATACACTGCATACCGTGCTACCGGAGGGAGACATGATTGACCTCACACGTGTCCTTCCCCCATGCCATCTGTCCATAGTGTTGCACAGTCTTACTGTGGGTGTATGGTGTAAACAGTCCAACATGCAGGATAATGGAGAATGAAGGTTTATTTACAAATATGCAGGAAAGCACGTAGCACAGGTACAGGAAACAATAGTCCTTGCACAGATTACTAATGTAAATAGACAACAATTCACAGGTAATGACAGTTCAGCACTTTGATATCTAACAACACAAACAGTCAGCAAATAACTAGTAACGACAATAACAGCTCAGCTTACCAGCTGATTAGCTCACACAGCGGATAGAACTCCGAAGACGTTCGCGCTTCAAAGCGAAATAACCAGTCGATCAAAGACGCTCTTCTGAACTAGGTGCCGTCCTTAAATATTCTCTCCGACAGGCCGTGACGTCACATGGTGTTTTCTCGTGTATTCCCTTTCCTAGTAGAAATATCGAGAAAAGGGTTGCATTTTCGGGAATCATCTATTTGACGCCAAATCGCCAAAATGGTCGCCAAGTTTGTCGCCAAGGTCAGGATGCCATAACTGTCGCTGAGGTCACTCCATGCTTAACCTTGTAAAATTCTCTTCCCAACCATAAGACTCGCATTGCTGGGAAGCGACTTTCCATGCTTGTAACAATAGTAAACCAAGAACAGGGGATTTCTTGGATGAGTGTAGTTGTACACATACTGGCCTTAAGGGATATCGAGTGGATTTACAGGGCTAAAGGGCATAACTGAATGTTGAAGTGATGAA
Organism: Araneus ventricosus; assembly: GCA_013235015.1. Lineage (NCBI taxonomy): Eukaryota > Metazoa > Arthropoda > Arachnida > Araneae > Araneidae > Araneus > Araneus ventricosus. Next base: position 9,657 of record BGPR01031334.1, on the reverse strand, counting down.
TAATGTCTCGATATGTTATGAGAAATAACATAACTATACACTTGATATGAAATTGGCAAAAAAAAAATGGTATTTTAATAATGGGAAGCGAATATGCAGGCCGACGGACGGTCAGCCCTTTGACAGACTTGGTCCAAAATTTGTTACAGACTTACGATTCTAATGGTGAAAAACATGTGAAATTTCATCCTTCTAGTTCTTTGGATTTTTGAGTTATGGCGTCCACATGCTCGAAGACGGGCAGACAGACAGGCTTCCCGTGGACGGATTTCGACAAAAATTTGATAGAAATCTGCAATTGTGATAAGAGCACGTTATTTCATTCCGTAATGTAAACTAACCAAATTTCTTCTGTCTAGCTTGTTTCGTTTTTAAATGATCGTGTTCACAGACTGACAGTTTAGTTATATTTGTGCCCGGTTCTCCAAACTTCCGCACCACACTAGATTGTTGATAGAGGATTTTTAATGAATACAGAATTTTAATTTATGTGATTTAGTTTTGATGGGCGGGTCGCACTTCTGTGACAGAGTTTGTGTGTGGTTTGAAGTTTTTTGCGCGCGTCCAAGTTTTCTGTTTTGATTTGTTTGATATCTTTTACAGACCTGTATTATTTATGGTGCACATTTTGTCGAAATTTTTGTCGCACGCGACTTTATGTACACATGCAAAAATATAGTTATAATATTTATCTGTAAAAGATTATGTAAATTATTATGGAATGTTACAAAATATTGAAAATGTACTGTATGGAATGCACCAAATTTGTAATAGAATTTATGTGATCAAATTCCACCTTTGTCACGGGTGCAGTATGTACTCTATTTTAAATGTTGATAAATCTGCGTGTAGTTCTGCGTCCGTCTCTCGCTGCCGGTCGATTCCCTTTCCCTCCTGCTCTTTAATTGTCCAGTCAACGAAGGCCAAAAATCGACGAATAGGGGGAAAAATGGTGTGGTTTTGACGTTTCGCACAGTTGTTGGGGGTAGTGTCCTAAACGACATACTAAAAGTCCCCGCTAGTGGGGGTTGCGCGGGGCATACAGAGTGGTTTAAAGGGTTCGTTTTCAGTTTTCCTTAAATATCTCGAAAACTATGGGTTCTATCAAAAACCACTCAACGACAAAAATACACTACATGAAATTTACTACAAAAAAAAGTCCTACATTGTTTTCGTAGCGTCAATAGTTTAGAAGATGCAGGGTGATTTAAAAGTTAATATTGCTAAAATTCCTTATTGTAATTGTAAAATCGATTAAAAGTGCTGAATCAACAACCCTCATAATAAACTCATACGTATATAATAATTATACAAGGGTAGCATTACGTGTGTCGGTGCGACAGGTTGACAAACCCATTTGAGGAACAATTATGCTCCCTTCCTCCCCTCGCATCCGTTCCCCTTCACAAGTTTCCTTCTACTTGTAGTCCAGTCAAAGAATTGTCAATTTTTTTAAAAAGCTGTAGTTTTGAAGTTTTGGTAGTTTTTTGGTACAGGCACCATTAAAAGTGCCAAAGCAGAAACACATTGATAAACGTGTGTTGCTCCGGAGCTCCTTGGGTTGGAGGAATTGAGGAAAGATCAGCTTTGATATTAGTTTATGATTTGAGAAATGCTGCATATCTACGGTTATTCAAAATATGTTCATTATTAACGGCTGTGTACTAGGAACATCTCACCGGCTTGCGAGATAGCATCTGGTGTTGATGAGGCTTTATAAAAGATGTCAGCAATGTTTTTATCTGGCTTATACTCTGTTCTAAAAGTTTATAGAATCTTGTATTTTACCTATATTTTTTGTTGTATATGATGTATTTCGATGAAACTTACTGTATAGATATGTTATGTCTATTACATTGAAAAAACAGCAGTTCTACCCCTTATATTTAATGACAATTTTTAAATCGTAGAATAAACAGAAATAACCTGTCCCAAAAGTTTATAGACAAATGTTATGCAAATATGGTATCAGCAATCATGACGTCGATTCGGAGCCTAATAAATATGTTGTAAGAAAAGGAAAGCGGTCATTTTTTCTGCTTTTCAAAATGCCTAAAGCTTCGCAGCTCTCTAATGAAGAAGTGAGTAAAATTCTGCATTTGAAATTGCTCGGTAAGATTGTTAAGAAAATATCGAAACTTTTAAATCGTTCAAAAAGTAGGATTTATCGTGTATTAACTCGTAAGACGCCATACGAGACAAAACCTCGTTCGGGAAGACCATCTGTGACGTATATTCGCAGTTATAGACGGATACAAAGAATGTCTTCCAAGTCAGAAAATGTCGGTTCGCGAAATTACTAGGGCTTCCCGGTTGCAATTCTCCAAGAACACTGTTCATAGACGAATGATAGAATCTGGTTATATGATCCACGCAAAAATGGCTCGCCGATTACCACTCTCAAAGCTTCACATCATTAAGAGATTACAATGGGCTCGAAATCATATATCATATGATGATAAATGGATGGCTGTCCTTTTCAGCGATGGAAAAAATGGAACCTCGATGGACCTGACGGGAATATAAAATATTGGCATAATTTACGAAAAGAACCGAGCAACTTTTTCAGTAGGCAAGGTGGTGGTGAATCTGTGATGGTGTGGGCGGCTTTCGGTTTCAACGGTAAAGTTAGTTTGGCCTTTTTAGATTCTCTCAGAATTCTCCTAAATACATTCAAATACCAGAATATCATCTTATGCCATTTGCAGAAAACATAGGAGGAGGAAATTGGGAATATCAGCATGGCAATGCCCCCATCCATACCTGCAATGCTAGGAAAAATTATTTAAACTCGGAAAAATGTTACTGCTCTTGAGTGGCCACCGATGAATCCTGAACTAAACCCGATTGAGAATGTGTGGTGCATTGTGTCTCGGATGGTATACGAGAATGGAGGGCAATTTTATTCAGTGAATGCTTTAAAGACAGCCATTGAAATTGCATGATAGAACTTGGAACCAGAGATATTACAAACCTTAATTATGTCGTTGGAAAAGTGTGTATACGATGTCATATTGAACAATGGAAGGACTTTAAACTATTAAGAACATTGCATTGAGCACCTTTTGTTGAAATGTCATATACTCTATAAACTTTTGGGACGCCTAATATTTCCATTTTGTTATATAATTGAAATAAAAATTTTTATTTTTTCTAAATATTTCGTTGAATGCAAGTCGCATATGCTTGGAATGAACATATTCGTAATTGGTGTTTGTATGAATTTCCGTTTTGCTAACAAATTTATTTTACTAAAGTCTATAAACTTTTGGGACAGAGTGTAGTTCATTTCTGAAAAATGTAACTATAGTGTTTTGCTTTTTCTCTAAATATCTGGTGTAATGTCGCAGCCACGGAATGCATGGAGAAGGAGTATAGTTTGGGCGAAAGAAAGTTCTTTCTGAAGCTTTCTTATAAAAAATAATTTAGCCTCGACTTTTCCCTTGCCAGTCTTCATAAAATAAATGCTACTTTCTGGTGGTGCCAAAGCAATCAGTAACACGACTAGGTCTACGTCTTTCCCTTGGGATGAGAAGTTGCTTTCTCTAACCCAGATCTCACAATATAAGTATCAGCATCCCTGCAGAGAATCTCGTTTCAGTTCCTTTAGCAGCCATTTTCTGTGTTAGTAATTGAACATGCCTGGTCTTATTTCTTCAATGGCAAGAAAATGCTTCTGTGGAACTGTGACAGACTGGTTGCGAGCTTTTAAGTTAAACTCAGCATAGATATGTAGATTTAGATTATACTGTCTAAATACACTCATTTGGAGCGTTAACAGAACCAAAAGACTGAGTAGAAGGGATCTGAGTAGAAGGGATCTGAGTAGAAGGGATCTGAGTAGAAGGGATCTGAGTAGAAGGGATCTGAG
>BGPR01031333.1:0-18107 GCA_013235015.1 Araneus ventricosus | reverse complement strand
AAAGATCGAACTCGTATCAAGATTGATTTAAAATCAGTGTGTATGAATCCGAATCTATATTTATTTCTATTAAGATAAAGATAATGCGTATTTGTAATCCATAGAACACTGGAATAAGTGACATAATTTCCAAAGCTAGTCAATATTGTGATTATACCCTGCGTTTATAAATAAACACAGTATACATTATGAACGAAAGTGAAAATGCAATACAGAGCACTGTACGCTTTGTAATAGGAGCGAAGAAAAGGTTTTTATCATCTCAGAGACGAAAAGAATCATACAATTTCTGGATTTGACCGAGCTGACTTCCATCTAACAAATATCCAGAGCATTGCAACAGACTAGGACTTCCATCAGCTTAAGATTGAACATGCATACCAAGCATTATATAAGAGGAAATGCAATCGAAATTGATAATCGAACTCACAATCTTTAGACAGTAAAATTTATATTCAACAGTCGTAAAAATTTTCTAGAGTTTTATAATGCCTTTAAATGCCTCAGATTTTTAGTTATATTAACGTCCCATTTTTGAAGCAACACGTGTTGTGTGGTTAAATTATTTACTACTCATAATTTTGCTCCTCATTAATCTAAGCAGTGAACTTAAATTTTTACCGTATAGTTGTTTTAGAATATTAATTGAATAAGGAGTAAATATAATAAATTAATAACCCACAGAAAATCTCTACATCCAAACTCACAAGCTGGGAAAATAGGGAGATAGTGAAAACACACCAAAGAACCGCAAAGTCAAGCAAATACTAAATACATTTATTTAAACTAAATCAAAATTCCTGGCTGTACATGTAAAAAAATGAAACAAAATAACTTGATTTCAATTACACTAAAAATGGGCCCCTTAGTAAAACTTATATAAGCAACATCATTAAAACTTTAGCATTACATTACACAATTACAAGATATGCAGGTACTCAAGCAATATTCAATTACCACCTAAAACACGCAAGAATTGTCTTAACAAGTTGCACACAAAATTTTAAATATCTTAATTATAAGATTTACACTGAAATCTAATGTTGTTATGAAAGTCTTTATCAATAAATTAAGTAAGTCAAGAGTAGCAATTAGACATTTGCACAAAGTTAATCCATTAAATGATTCACCCTTTTCATAGATATCACTTGCATTTAGGTTACACGAGGTCTGGAGGGCATCAAACCGTTTAAATTGACAGCATAAGCATTTGAGGCAGGTCTTTTATATCGTATTTCATGTATTGCGGCACTAAATATAATATATTTATATAAAGGATATAGAGGCATAGGAAGTACGTTACATTATGCAACTGAGTGTCCATTAATAGAATCTTGGCATCTAAGGAAACCTGCGTCCCATTTTATTCAAGTTTGGTTACGCCAAGTTGCTGGTAATCAACAGTCAAGAAATAAAATTTACAATATTATTAGGTTTATGCTTGCCAATAGTCAGCTCTTCAGTCCATATCCTTAAAAATCAGATCTGCCAACTGCTCTCTCCTACTCCATTCTTGAGTACGAAGTTCAGTAATAAAAAAAATATAAAGAAAATCTTTCTAGTGATACCATGGACTCTTCTACTGATAGAGACTCTTCTAGCGATACTATGGATACTTCTGCTATTATTTAAGTTTCCCTGTTTTAGTTATTTATTTCAAAACTTCTTTAGGTTGCTAAATTGCATTTGTAATTTTTTTTTCTGGTACGCTTCCCATTTATGTCCATCTAAGCCGATTACAAAGAATCATTATGACTCTAGATACAAGGACATAAAGTGGTTTTATATATATTCCAAACAATCAGAATTCAAGTAGCATTTTCAATATAACACTTATTAAACTAATAAATAAATTAAAGATAAAATAATGTTATCTTATTAATAATCATACATTGAAATACAAAAAGATAGATTATAAACTAATGTATATTAATACATTATACACACTAGTTAGATTATTATTACTATGAAAAAGACATCCCAGAAATTGGAATTCCAACAATCAATATAAATATATATATATATTTATATATAAAGGATATAATGTAGGCTATAATCGACAGTTACACAATAGTCGACATAAATATGTCAAATAAAACAAAATCTGCATTTTATATATAATCTGATAAATATATGAAAGTACTTTAAGAAGGTCCTTTTATATTCATTCAATAAACTAGCAAACACATTACTTATTTAGATTGAAAAACTTAATGGAGGCATTTAAGCATAAAGTGCATGTTAAAATATATATACCTTTCCGCTTTGCGAAGTTTTCAGCCGAAAATGAGAGACGAAATCAATATTAGTTAATTTATTTTAAATCGTAATTATCCTTTCTCCATAACATCTGTATTATTCTCATTCTATGTCTTCAAAAATATCCCCATAAGCTATGCATGAGGAAATGCTGTTTCTGTTAGATTGTTGTTCTTAATTATCTCGCTTTGCACTCTACACGCTTGTGGGTGTGTTTGAGTCAGATCAGAGAATGGGAGATCTCAATATCAACAGGGTGTGGTTCAGACAAGGTGTTTGCATTGTGCAAATCTACTGTACAAATAAAACATGATGGACTGTAGTTTTTTTTGTGTCTGCATTTATGGTTCAAGGTTAGTTAGGAAATGTTACAGTAAGATTGTGGATCTGATTATGGTATAAATTTCGAAATTGCATGAAGTTATAGTTATGAACTTAAAGCTACTTGAAAATTGATTTCATATGCATTTGTATGATAACTTAAAATAAATTTACAAAACAAGATATTTGCAGGATCTAATTAAACAAAACCATGTACCTTTGTTTTAAATTGCTTTATTTCTATCTTTTTTGGATTTCTTTATTTCCATCTTCTTCCACCGTTTTTGATTATTACTCTAGAATTTTTTTTGTGTGTGCAGAGTGAATTGCAGATCAACTAGCAATTTTCTTCTCACACTTAAGTTTTTTGCATACAACTTGTAACTTGAATTTTAAGTAATTTCTTCTGCTATTTCTGTAAATTTTATTTGTTGAATTTATTGATCTAAAACAGATTTTTTTCCTTTAGAAGCAAGTGAAAGTTGAAATGTAGTCCATTGAAAAATATAAGAAACCGTGAAAGGGAAAAAAAGTTGAATGAAACTTCACATAATGCTTGATGTGTTAAGAAAAATGTCTTTATGATGCATCCAAAATCATGTGGTTGGACAGATTTACAATATTACACTACATTTTTCAAATAATTGCATTCTTGGAAAGGAGAATCAACTTTATTCTAAATTTAAGGATAAAAGCATATGGTACGAATAGATTATTCTAGGCCTTTATGCTAGTTTTTAAATATATAGGAAAGTCGAGATTTTAAAACATTTACTTCATCTACAGTTTCGAAAAATAAAGTACAAAGAAAAATGAAAGGCATCGTAATGTTGTGATTTTCCTTGTTTTCCAGAAACATTTCTGTCTTCCTTTGTTAAAGAAGGAATGTATTGATTTATCTTGTTTCGAGGAAAATAAAATATTTATAAAGCATTCTGTGGAATGTGGAAAAACAGTTTGCACGAAACGAACGGCAAAGCTTGTTACAAAGCTCTTGAAGAATCCTGTGAAGAATGTTAGATATTCGACGTATATTTCCAAGTAAAAGAAATAATTCAAACATCGTAATATAAAACATCAGTAAAAAGTATTTCATTTTGTGATAACAATTTTCGGGCTTTTCTTGTACACAACATTTTTAAGAGAAAAATCGATTATCACAAATCTTCGTATGACTGTTACTTTGCTCCACTGAACTTAAATATTTATGCTTGAATACGGATCATACAAAAGATAAAATATAAATTATAAACATTCAGGTTTTTATTTTTTTTAATTTCTTATTTATTGATTTTTTGTAGGAACTTACTCTTACCCAGCTAAAAAAAAATCTGCAGAAAATTTCTTTTTTTGAAGATTTCTTAAAGATTTCTGCAGATTTTTTGAAGACAGAAAAAGTCTGCATTTTTTCTTCAAATTAATATGCAGAAAATCTGCAAAAAAATCCTATTATATTTTTCTCTAAATATTCTGTAGATTTTGTAAGACAACAAAAAATCTGCATTTTTCCTTCAATTTAATCTGCAAAAAAATTTTATTTTTATTTTTTCTTTAAATAACCTGTAGATTTTGTAAGACTTTGCATTTTGTCTTTAATTCAATTTGCAGTTATTTAGCATATTTTCACAAACTAAACCAATTTAACAATTGAATTTAAATTGGTTGCTTGAATTTAAATTGTTAAAATAACTAATTGCAATTTAAACTCGACCAATATCTGTTTTTTTTTGAAGATTTAACTGCAATTACATAATATCTGCATTTCTCTAAATACATATTTTGCACCATATTCTCTAATATTGCAGCTTTATTTTCCAATGGATATAAAACAAAATTAGAATGTAATTTTCATTATTGTTTAATTCTATATCAGACAGGAGTTTCAAAAATTTCCCAATGGAAAATTGTCTTAGGACTAAATTTTTTAAATATGCCACTGAAAAAATGAATTCTAAATTAATCTTTAAAATAAATATTTGAGGTTTTACCATTTTAAACTTTTACCAAATAATTTAATTAATTTCCAATTAGTTTTCCAATTGTCTTTATGACTAGCTATTTTCCTCGAAGAATAAAGGAAAAGTGGAGTTTTCGCCCTTTGGATGGAGAGAAGGCTTACCAGAAAGATAGAAGGTGAAAACGAATTTATTGAAACTGAGAATCTAAATTATTGAACAAAAATATTACTAATCTCATCTGTTACACATCTCTACGACTTTTGAAACAAGTATTCTGACCTTGTTTGATTTTTACACCACTAGATGGCGCAACGAGAGCCATGGTGACGCTATAACTCAAATAGTTTAATTTATCCCCATCTCGCGTATGCCGACGTGGCCTTATGGTTAGCGCGCCTCTCTTTAACGTGCCCGCTTATAGGATCGCGGGTTCGAATCCCAGACAAAGGATGAGCTTGAAGTTTCGTCACATTCTATATCGTATAAGTAAGTTGATTCACAAATTAAATTAATAATTAAAACTTGACTATAGAAAAATCTGCAGGTATTTGGAACATATTTTTTTTCTACAGAAAATCTGAAGGTATTTGAAACATAGTTTTCTTCAGATATTCTGCAGATTTTTTTTAGCTGGGTATCGTTGGGAAAAAAACATATTCATCTTGTACGAGAAAAATCAATTCTCTTAAAATTTTATATTCATGAAAACTCATTTTTGGATAATAATGGTAATATTTTAAGCGTAATTTCTGAAAAAAACCTTGTTTCACTTATTGCATTAATTAAGCATCTCTACCATGGAAAATTATTTTAAAGCAGTTACATATATTTAAACATATAATTCAGTTTCATAAGAGAAATTCTTCTGTAAATCTTCTCAATCTTCAAATCTTCCGTTTGAATAATTTTTACATCATGCATTTAGCATGTCGCAATTATCCATCCTATAAACTTTATTCAGTTAAAAAGGAGTTTTCGTATCTCTAACGGGAAATGCCTCAGAGATTATTCGAACAGTACATTAACTAGGCAAACACGTTTGCAGCAATGTCAACTAGGAACTCATGAATTTATCATAAAAACATCAGCTGTTCAATAAGGAATACTTTCTCATCCAGGCATAATCAATCATGGGCGTGACATACCAGAAGTGTTTTTGAATGATTTTTAATTAAAGACCAGCTGTTTACCTCAGTTTCACCTAATGCAAGTTTAAAAATCGATAGTTTTATCTATGAAAGTTCCTCGACTCGTGTAATGCGAGATAAGGCACGTCAAATAGTTTCAGGTGCAAGGACGTTATTTTGTTGTTCTCAAGTGTTTTATTATTTAGTCTTTTTTTTCTAATGTGATGGCATTAGTCTTTATGTTGTTATTGAAATTATTTAGGTAGACAAAAATTATATTTTTAAGGAGCACCACAATGTGAATGGGTTGTAACTCAAATATTGACAGATGGAAGATTCTTGGAGTGCACTAATTGTATTCATGTATTTAAGAATAGTCTCATATTTCCATTAACTCAATATTTTAATTTTTTTTATTGAACAACGAATGACGGCAATTATGACATTATTTTCCAATGATAAATATATCACTAAATGAAATCTATATAATTTTGTATAGCTTTTATTTGTAGAATAAACGAAAGCACCGATGGCATAGAGCGCCTAGTAACTGCGGTCATAAAATAACCTATGTAGAGACTGATTTCAATATACGATTGTATATGAAACAGAGAAAATACAATAAATGTGAGACTTCAAAGAATAAAGCTCTTATTCATACTGTGATTTTAAGGAAGTAATTATGCTGATTTCTTAGCAATTGAATTTCGTTTGACACAAGTAGTTTTTAAACACGAAAAAAATCTTGTAGTGAAAAAAATACCTGCTAAAAAGTATAAAAGATCACTCAGTTTTATGAGGAAATGCTTATGAGCAAGCCTTTCGTCAGAATCTTGATACAGTAGACCAGCTTAATGTGATCACTTAGGGACTTAAGAATTTTGATAACATTAATCTATTGACATCAATAATCGAATTGGGTAAAATCAACTATATTTTTATGAAATCAAGGGGGGAAAAAGAAAAAAAAACTTACCTCAGGGCTATCTATAATTTATTTAAAAAATAACAATTAAAAGATTCTTTAATTGTTGCTTGGCGACAATTATTCCTTAAAAGTCCATTTATATATTGTTCGTACTAGTATTGCTTTTTAAAATTTGTGGAACGATGATGCACGCTTCGTTTCGGCGTTCGTTGGAGGATTTTCTTCAACACATTCGTCCCCGTTGGAATCGTCAACTTTTATTGCTTGGTCTTGCTCGCAAACAGCTCGGCAAATTTCCAAGTCTGTTATTGTGGCAGCAACTGAAATGTCCTCTTCAATGGATATCCACTCTTCATATTCTTCCTTCTTCATACCTTCAGGAGGTTCAATGACAATTACAGACGGTCACGTCCCTGCCCGCTAAATGGACGACCTCCAAAGAGAGGTCATGAAAGAAAAACCCTGGAATTCTCAGGATGTGTGGGGGAAAGTGGCCCCCATTTGTTTCCTTACAAGTAGAGTGCGAAATTCTACGAAAGTCAATCGTTAGCGCTGTTTGAAATGAGGGATCGGTCAATTCTCTAAACTGAAAACTGATAACTTTAAACGATGTAGTGATCACACTAAACGAATAGTTTTGTGTGCATTTGAATACGTTGGTTCGGAACCAGAGGTTTTTGATAATATAAAGCGAATGATAACATTAACCGCGATCACATTAAGTGTTGTCTACTGTAATGATAATCATCGATAGAAGTGCGCTATAATAAAAGGTAATCATACTCTAGGTACAAATACATTTTGCAAGAAGTGTGATGCAAATAAGCAAAATTTGCTACGAAAGAAAGAGATTCCGACAGGAATTTGAAAAATCTTCGAGAACAATTAGCATTATCAATACATTTTAGAGGCTCCTTACACCTCTATTGCAGTTGGAACAGAGGAGAGTTTAATAAATAAATATACATAATATTATAGGCAATTCCCGCAACATGCATAAATGTCATCTGCAAAATATAATCATGAATGGCAGTTTCCATTGCTACAAATACTGTTAAATAAAAAAATATCTGAGAACAATATTTCATTAACTTCGTGCGCTGCGTTTGGAATCTCTTTTCAGATGAATAAAACCTCTTTTTTTCGATATGCATCTTTTGAAAAATTAAACGTTTTTACAAATATCTGGGGAACACGATTATAACACTCCAGCAATTCTTATTGTATCTCTACTAAAAATAAATAAAAAAGATGATAATATACAACAGCTGATAAATTGAAGTTATTTTCAAGAACTAATATTATTCTTGACTTAGATTACAATACAAAATCCGAAGAATTTCTGTTGATTGCTCATGCTTTCTTTCATATAGGCATTAATTTCAATCCAAGACTTCCATTCTTCTATTAGTTTTTGAATTAAAATCAATTTCATTTTGCAAAGATTTGGTTTCAACGCATCAAGACATCATAAATTGATTTTTCAAATGATTAAGAATTATTAGCTGGATTAATCTTCAGTACATAGCTTTTCAGTTTCAAAATAAAAAAAATGTGCAGGAGTTAATTCTTTCATAAATTAAAAAGTGTTTTAGTATCTCAAATTTTATGTCTTGCAATAAAGCATCCCAGAAGATGCTTTTCAGGATTATTCATTATTTTTTTCAGTTGAATCAGAGGTGCTTTATTCCGACTAGATGTGCTTTCGTGGAAGGAAGTCGATACTATAAATTTCTGTTTAAAGATTATGGAACAAAGCTGCAAAAGTCATGATTAGTTAATACGTAATATACAAACATGAACAAAGTTTAACTCTTTAGAAAGTTTATGGGACAGTAAAAATAAAATTAATAAACAGTATATTATTTTTGCCTTTTAAATACCAAACTATGCAAAACTAAAAAAAAATTGAAAATATTAAAGAAAACAAAGTTTTTGGTTGCATCAGCTAATAATTGCAAATAAGTGATTATTCAAATATTGGAAGTTTTGGTGAAAAAACGGTATCCTAAAAATAATATTCCCAATCCATTCTACATTCCTGATTTTATCAAAAATTTGGTAGAATCTGTAAAGCCGTTGTTTTGTTGAACACTGCTTTTATGATGGATATTCATTATTTTCTATAATGTTCTATGTAAAAGGGAGAATTGAGATTGCATTCTGCGCACTGTGTATATGCATTAAAAATAATTCCAATCTCCAGCACTCGTATCTATACAAACACACACATGCAAAAATAATAACAGTCGCGCACAAGAAAATAACCGAAATTCAAGATACCTGAGAGAATATTTTAAGTTCTTAAGCTGTTGAATTTATTATTTCCATTTGATTATTTTGAAAGAAGAATTTACACATTCATTTTATGATATTGTCATGCTGTGAATTTGGAGTGGGCAGGTCATTAAATGTTTGTATTTCTATTGTAACATTCGTACTGAAACAAGTATGACAAAGAATCTATACTTAGAACTATAAACCAACCTCTGTGTATTGTACATCATAAAAGATTCTTGCCCAACATAATACAGTAACTGGAACCGTCAAGGGGGAAGGTATTTTCATATCCCGCTATCTCATGATACTCAGCACAACTGATTTGTCATTTGATTTCAAGTAACTGCAACACCCTGTCCAGTTTGCGTTTGCTATGACTCTCAATAAGATGCAAGCCGAGAAAATAAGAGTCGATAATCGATTATTTAGAGTCTTGATTACAAATTATATATATAGATAAGGACCTAAGAATTCATATACAATTTAACCCCTTCTTGGTCGGTGTCGCATGCCATACGTTCGGCTCCTCTATGCCCGTAGGCTATTTAAATCCGTAATTAATTCAAAGTAGCAATTAATTTTAAATACAAAAATCACCTGGTCACGATTAAACGTCTAAAATATCCCTTACCATCTTAAATAGATTGAAATAATTAAAAAATATCCGAAATAGGTGCTGGCATATAATTAGCCTCAACTTGTGAGAACTAAAATTTAACCTCAACTTCCACAAATGAAGTGAATAAATATCGCGAAGTTAAAAAAAAGTATAACAAATAATAATAAATTATGTTAAGAACAGTGCAAAAATTATCGACCGATTGCAATACTGAGTCCTCTATGAAAGAGGTTTGAAATTATAATACATAAGAAGCTTGTCTAACAGGTTATAAGCGTAATTTCTTTTGCTCAACATGGATTTATGACTAAACATTCTACTTCAACTAATTTATTGTGCTCAACTGACAAAGTTATAACCGCCTTTGAAGACAAATGACAATTCTCAAAGGCATTCGAATTAATCTAATTTGGTATTCTTATGAAGAAATTGAGAATTATCGGTTTTCATGTCAATCTTGCTCAATGGCTTTTCTCGTATTTCAGTAATCAGTCTCTATATGTCTAACTTAATAATATTGTTTCTAACGCATTTTTAAACACGTCTGGAGTTCCTCAGGGTTCAAATCTTGATCCTTTACTTTTTATTTTGTTTATAAATGATCTTTGTGGTGAATTTGGTTTCTCTGGGTGTCTCTTGTTTGCCGACCATCTGAAATTTTTCAGACAAATACTATCCAGTGCTGATGCTGCTCTTTTACAGAACGACCTTGATAACTTATATCAGTGGTGCATCGTTAATAAATTACTCCTTAATGTTGAAAAGTGTAGCATCCTTAGCTTTACTAGAAAATCACAGCCCATTTTTACTCCTACCAAATCAATGGTATTTTACTACGCCGATCCAAGTCAGTCACTGACCTTGGTGTTAATTGACACTAGACTCAATTTTACCTAACATATTGATAATATTGTCTCTAAGGCATACATTAAACTTGGCTTTATCAAACGTAATACCAAACATTTCTCCTGAGTACTTGCTTTGAAGGTTTTATTTTTCACTATTATCCGCTCGGGTCTTAAGTGCTGTTGTCTTGTCTGGGACCCTTACAATAAAAATAAAATTATAGAACAGGTACAAACTAGGTTTTTCCGTTACTTAATTTACCGAACAAATCTCTATTATCCTCAAGACTTATCCTTATCTAATTTATGTAACATCTTCGGCATTCACAGTTTGAGGGTCCGGTGTGATCTTTCTTGTCTTTTATTTTATCATAAGATAATTAAGGATGATATTGATTACAGTGACATATTGAGCCTTATCACTTTTTCTGTGCCGACTAGAAGTCTGAGGAAGAGTTTTTATTTATAAATGTATTTACCATGTTTAATTACATACGAAAATTTTTCTATTTATAAATTTTACAAGATTTTTAACAGGTAGTCTGATGATCTTGATGTGTTTAATATGTCTTATGGTGTTTTTAAGACTGAAAGTTTGCGGCTTTTGTGTTCTTGAAGTGTTTTTATTTTGTGTGTTTTTTAAATTAGTGTTGTGTTTTTAGTGATTTTTGTATCTATCTGTTGTTTTTATTAACTGTGTTTTACGGCTATTTTAGTGTATGTTTTTGTATTATGCACCCTTTAATTGGAGTTTATTCTGTAGTCTGCAAAATTTAATAATAATAATAATAATAAATAAACACACTTTCAGATTGGATGTTCCTCGCGCGACAAAAGGTTAGATTGCAGGTTTTACAATTTTAATTTATGTTTGATTCATTGCATTAAATTAGAGTGCAGAGATATACAATTTTAAATCCCAATTAGCCTTTACTCGCACTCTGCATTAAACGATATTTTCCCCCAGTTAACCTTTTATTGTAATTGAGAAATGTCAATGAATTAAAGGCCTTTATGATCCATTTCGGATATGTAATGCAAATTGTTGAGAAACTTGTAATTATTCAACGTTTATCTTGTATGTTATTGAAGGTCTGAAACTTCAGATGGTCATCAGTTTTAGCAGATATCCCGAAATCCTGTTTCTAGACCACTGCTAATGCTTAATTCAATTATGCGCAAGTTGATATAGTGGTTTAATAATGTTTCAAGTTATCAGCTAGATTTATGATTATATAGTAACCAAAGGGTTCCCGATTATAGGGAATGATATGATTATCTGCTTAATATTAATTCAAATACAGTTTGAGTACAGACTAGGCGCCTTATGAATACTTACTCAAGAGAAAGCAGCATAAATTTACTTAACTGATAACATGGAAATGCCATTATATGGGCATAGTATGAAAATTCTCTTTTAAGTGGCCATGGAAGAGTTTGCTCAGTTCGAAATGATTTTCGACGAATTTAAAGAGAGAAAAGCAACACTTTTATGCCGTAAAATATCATCTGTAAAAATTACATTATATTTTTATTGCGTATAATGTGTGAAAATTCTTTCAACCATACTGTCTCAAACAAGGACGTTCTGAAGAACAAAAGGAAATGTAGTTCCATGCTTAGAATTCGGAAACTTAATGCTGCCATAAACATACTAGATTTACGAAGCGACTGCTAATAAATGGTTTAGTTCTTAAAATTTCGGTTTATCGTACTTATTTTTTTTAAGGTGATCAACTTCTGGCTGATTTTATGATCTCTCGTAAATTTCTCCATTATGATTCTGGAAGACGGAATTTTAAGTTACTATGGATATCAGCTCGTTTTATATTCAGAAACAACTGCCTACAATTAAATATCTGCAAAACATACTTCAAAATTGTTAAGAATTCTGGATCAGATGATTTTCAACATAATATTTCTCCATCTTCGCATATCTTTTCGTTTTATGTTTAAAAACTATGTGGTTGTTTCCAATAAAAGCTGAAAATGTTTGTGAACAGTTGTTTCAAAACTCAATCGATAATTGGTCCTTTAATCAAGAACAAATGTTTTCAAAAATATTTCAGACAGTGAAAATTCAGAGACATGCATCCATTTTTATGCAATCTTTATTAAAAGTACAAGAAATCCCGCAATACACTTGGACACTAAGAATAAAGTATCCGAGTCTGAGTGAAATGTTTCGGATTAGAAGAATTTCGGGTCAAGACAGAATTCCACAGAAAAGCATTCTTGAAGGATTAAATGCCCTGATTAAATCTCGCATGAGCTTAACAGTAACTTTGGTGTAATACGGAAGCGTGAAAAGTGCGATGTCAGTTTATGTTTGTCTTCATCAATTGATTGCGGTTTTGAAATACAGTCAACTTTCAAAACCGGAAGTTTATAAATATAAAAAGTAGCTAAAAGCTATACAAAGGGTATACACTCGTTTTTATCCATAATGCTATAAATAAATATTTTGTCATATCGTATTTCTCAGCTTCCTTTTCTACATTTACTCCCACTTTAATAATTTTGATTATTATTCATTGAAATATTATAGCAGAATGAGTCTGACAAATTAAACTTACGGCATAAAGACACTGAAACGTTGCATGTAAGAAGTGTTATTACCTTTTATGATGATTTTCAACTGATAATACAAGAACTTTTCACTATTAAGTTAAACATAAAAATGCATATACTCTTCCGCTAAATGCAAGTAAGCTAATAAATGGTGCATTTATTCTTTTTATTGTGCAGATGAATCGCCTAATAACTACAATATTTATGCAGTTAAGTATTTTTACATGATCTTTAATGAAACTAATCAGCCATTGATACTTACGGTAAGTACAAGTAAGCCTTACAATAGAGTATTTACCAAAAAATTACCACGTCCTTATTTTTATTCCTAGAACAACACTGGCACCTCATTATTTTTAAACAGGTGGAAACTTACGTATATGGTGTGTGCGCAGGATTCAGGTGATAAAACTAACCTCCAGAAATTGAAAACGGCCACGCGAAAGAAATGTAGATTATTTTTTTATGTTGGCTTTATGCTGCATTGCAAATCAATGCGTTCTTTCAGAAAGCACGAGGCTCCCAAGATTCGTGTAGCGTGTTCGGCACTTTAGCAGAATACTGATATCGTTTTTATACGCTTACATTAAATATGTAATGCATTGGGTGTTATGGAAAGCCTGAGAAGTATTTTCTTATCTGAAAAGTAAAATATATTTTAGCATATCGTATGCATATTTTCTCGAAAGATTAATGTTATCTATGAATTTCAAAGACTTTAAAACAATTTTCTTTATTTTGAAAGCAATAAAACTTTATCTTATGTAAGAAACTGAATGTCCTCCCTCCTTTAAGAATAAAGTGTTTTATGCTTACATTAAGTGTAATGGTTTGATTAATACAAAAACACTTCCAAGTTCTTTAAGTGCTAAAACACAAGTATATTTCAAGAAAGTTTGCATGTAAGTATCATAAGTAATTGATGCTATTCTTCGATTTTAAAAGTTACAAAAGATAAAATAACGCATTATATTTAAAATAACATTAAATATTTAATTTTATAAAATTTAAATTTTTCCAAACGCTACGACCTTAAAAATAAGATTTTAAGATCAATACAAAATCCAATAATCCCCATATGACTCGCAATTTGCTTGGAATAAAGTTCTAAATAATTGATAGAATTTGAACATGAAGCGCACTAGAACCCGATTTTGTTCCAAGTATTATATTTATATGAACGCTATAACGAAATTATTAGCAAATGTTGCATTATGCCTTTAGAACAAAAATTTATTCGGATAGTTTCGCATTAGATTTAACATTGATTACTCGTTTGCAAGAAATTCTGCCCATTATATACTTTCTTCAGTAAAAATTGCATAGAGAAGTTTAACAAAAATAGATCCTTATCTCAAAGGTTGCTATTGCAAGATGCTAATAATTGTTTGTTCCATTCACGTTTGTTGTATATATTATAAAGGGTGCACACAAATGAAGTGACATATTAAAAAATTAATAAACAAAACTAAAAATGTTGGAACTGAGAATTTTTTTCAATGGGAGCGCATCTCAAAAAGTTTTTTTCAGATAGGTAACATGCCATTTTGGTGGTCTAGGCCGTCGTAAATTAATGGAAATCAAAAATTTGTTTAGAGCCATTATCTGTGATAATATTAAAACTGGAATAAAAATAAAAGCATGTAGTTGTAGAGAATTTTACGTTCTTAATATTGTTAATCGACATTTAGTGTGAAAACTGAAGTTTTTTCGTTATATTCAAGAAAATCTGGAAAAAAGAACCAGAAAAGACGCATCGGCTTCTGCTGAGCGGTATCCATTGCGTATGGAAATTTTTCGCTGTAACAAATTTAGAACGGCGTATCGCCGCGTTACCCGTCTGAAAATACTTTTTGAGATGCGCTCTTATTTAAAAAAAACCCGTAGTTCCAACATTTTTATTTTTTTATTATTTTTTGAAATGTGTCACTTTATTTGTGTACACCCTGTAAATTAGAATGTAAAAAGTTTTCGTTATCAGCGAGTAACTAGATACAATAAAATTTAACATTCACAGTACAACCTCGGTTAACCGAACTAAAGGGGGTGAAGACATTTCGGTTAAGCCATGAACATCTGTTACTATTTTGTATCTAATTACAGTATGTGATTCTGAAATGTTTTGAATGTAAAACGATTTAAAATCTTTCTTTGTAAGCTACACTTATGTTCTTTATTAAAGTTAACTCTGCGTCGGTAGCAATGCTCCTGACAGGCATTAATAAACAACATCGTTATTAATGTGGTTAATACCCATTAATTTTAATTAAAGCATTCTAAAGTTAATCATTGACCTTTTTGGGGAGGCTTAAAAAAAAAGTAGGGATATCGTTCCAAAAAGTCTCGCCTTCGCGATTATTCCAGTGCAGCACAATAGCTAATCAGTACCCAGTCGGTTAACCCGAGTTTGGTTAACCAGGGTTTTACTGTAATTTTCTAAGATGATAAAAAGTAAAACCTGCTTGACAGCTTTAAGTCATAGTCTCGTGATGCTTTGGGAATCATTGGGTTTTCGGTTGGTTGGTTGTTTCGTGTTTCTTGGCGCAAGAGGCAGTTGTGGCCATACTGCGTAACGAAAATGGTTAAAAGCAGATTGGTATGCATCGGGCTTTCGGAATGCACGTGTCGTAAAAGATTCCTGAGGCGTTTTCGATATTTAAACAAGATGCCATCTTTAAAATTAATTCTATTAAGTTGTTTGTTAATGAAGCACTGAAAAAAGTTCTTTTTTTTCAAAAATGTAAAATAAGTTTCGTATCCCGGTATATAAGAATTTTAAATTAATAGTTGTGTTTCTGTAAAAGAAGAAAATCTGAATGAAATTCCTACATTTTTCTAAACAAGAAAAGTTACATTTTACATGAAAAAAAAACTGAATATTCAAACACATATTTAATTATCACCAGAAATATTATTTTCTTACTATAACAGGATGAATGTTGACATGAAAAGCACTTGGATTTGAAAGACTTATGGCAAACTGTTGTTTGTAAATTTCAGCCTCATATAATCAACTATTTTGCCATAGACAAGCAAATAAATAGTGAATAGGGAAAAAGTATCAATCGTAATTTTGAATGCAAATATTTTGGTTAGTTCTCAGTTCGCAAGAATAAAAAAATTAATACATTTCTCGTGTCTTATTTCTTTCTATATAAAGATTAAAATAAAATATTTGCCGATGCAAAAATACATTGAAATATGCCTTTCTTCTCCTATTCAGTATCAGAAGCATCAAAATAATTGTGGTTACTTTGCTATCAATATGAACATAAGCTATATGGAATTAAGGGTTTTTCAATTTTCGGTTACAAATGTCAAACGATAGTTTGATTAAAAATGTCTGAAATCTCTAACATGTCTATAAATCATTTAACATTTTCCATAAAACTACAAGATTACTAGTAGATTTTTTACCCCTAATACATATTTGGTTGAAAAGCAATACAAAATGACTTTCTTTCTTTAAATCAGATTTTATCTGTTTATAATTTAGTATTTTCCTTACAATTTTATTTATGCGTGTTCCGATTGCAGTACATTGGATCATCCTTTACAAATGTTCTATTAGTAAATTTTTATTAACTTTTTCCATTTGCATATTTTATGAATAAATGCAATTTGGAAGCTTTCTAAGTTTATTCCAAATAACGCATTTCTTTGAGCAGAGTTTAAAGATAAATATTTTAACTTTCTAGACTAAATCTTAGGGATAAGAGATATTCTCGGTGTTAAGAAATCAGGAATTTACCAGTTGAGAATGAACGTGTTCCATCTCCAATCTTTAATAACTTTGAGCAACATATGATTTTACACACTTTTATCTAACTTGGATTATTTCATGTTTGTGAAGATGGAGTTTCGTAGACAATAATCCACTAACTTCCTGATGTGATAGAGTTTCTAAATTTTTTACACTTGTGTTTTCTCTGTGGCGAGACACCGTTTTAATATTTTCATAATATAACTATCAGTTAATCGAATAATTTAATTAAATTTTGATTCCATATGATAGGTACCACCTGGTAGTGAATTCGAGAAAAAATGGATTTCAATAATAATTCAATAAAATTAATTCCTAATATTTATAAGAAAATTATAAATATAAATCTAAAGAGTAGAAAAATAACTATAAAAAGAATATTTCTAGTTTTTAGTACACTTGTAAAAGTGTGTTTTAGAAACTGTTTTTATTCATTCTTGTTTAATATAGTCCACTCTATCGCTATATGTAACATTCAACTAGCGGTACATTAGAAATAAATATAATAATCTCCTAACAATAAATTCTGATTTGTCTCCTTAGAAACTAAAGTCAGAAGATTTCATTCTGTAACAAATTATTAAAAGTGAAATCCAATATTTACATATCACCGGATTCTCTAAATAGGAAGATTACGAAAAGGAATATGGCCGCCCTTCTAGGAGGAAGCCATTTTTTTGTGTGCCTTGACCGAATTGGATCGGCAATTTTTCTAGTCCATATATTGACGGTAATTTTACTTAATTTTTAAACGGATTGAAACGAATTTTGTAATAAATATTTTTTTGAATTACGAGATAACAATCTTTGTTGCTAAAAATCCCTAAACCTCGTATCTCTCAGAGATACAATTCAAGAATAGGAAGATTACTTTGGATTTCAAACACTATGTTTAATAGAATGCATGAAAAAATGAAAATAAAAATAGTTTAAATCAAATCTTTGTGAATATTCATTTATTGATGTCCATAGAACTGATGTGGACAATAGAACAAAAGAAATATCTCCTCTCGCACAGGAAGAGTATTTTCGGAATAATAAGATATTCTCTATAAAATAATATTGAAAATTTTAAACTTCCAGGTTAAGATGAATTTTAATTGCATAGAAATATATGGTCATATTTACTGCTATTTATATTGAAAAATTAGTCTCACTGATGAAGATTTTCAGAAGTAACTTTAATAAAATTTCAACACAATCATTACCACTAACAATAATTGGTGGTTATTTTAACACCAGAAAATATCTTTAAAATAATATGAAATTATGACGATAGTAATCTAATTAATTACAAAATATCTTCTAACTACAATTCATGACGAAAAATTTAAAGAATCGTGCCCATTTCTGATGAAGATATTAAATGTCATAATTTATTTCATTCATATGTCATAATGCATTTCATTCATATTTAGTAAAATACTCACAAATAC
>BGPR01031332.1:0-18107 GCA_013235015.1 Araneus ventricosus | reverse complement strand
AAGAAGAAAACAGGTGAATAGTTTTGCTCGTTGAATAGCGCTTGCGCATGCGCAGAGGCTTCCAATACGCAAGTAAAAAACGACGCCTAAATGTTTGGTTTCTTACAAACGTCTTCCTGCCAGAATTGGTTTTGGCAAATCCGCTAAAAGTAAGTTTTCGAGTATCCTTTCTTTGCACAGGCATTTTACGCATGCGCATGGAGAACAGGTATGCTATCATATGACCGACAGATAACCGCCCGTTGACGGATTTGGCCCAAAATTTTATACGACCTACATTCATGACGATAAACTGTGTGTACCAAATTTTATCCGTCTGGCCTTTCAAGTTTTGAGTTATAAAGCGTTCTGCATGATCTCGAACATAGTTGGTATTGCGACAGACTTCTGACGGATTTTGTCCAAAAAGTTGATAATTTGATTATGTTTAAAGACCACATACCAAATTTCATCCTGTAGCTCTAATAGTTTTCGAGTTACTCGTTCACAGACACAGACAGACATAATTCCAAAATTGTGTTTTCGGACTCAGAACGTCTAAAAAAATGGAGATCCGTCAAAATCTCGAGTTCGAATTTTTTGACGATTACAATATTTCTCTTGTATACTTCGTATACGAGAGTACAAACTTAATAAAAGCAGTAAAGTAAAGCAAATGATAATTGAATTAACATGCTGACAATAGGAACATAAATCAAGAGCAGTGGAGGAATCTAGGATTCGGTACTGGGAGGGGGGCCTGAGGTCATAAAACTTTGTATCGACGGGATGAATGTCAAACCTCAAGACTAAAACTAAAACCAAAACACTTTAACTTTACAGACTTCACCACCAGACAATAACCATAAAGAACAATACAATGCCGATAATTTAATAAAAAATTACAATGAAATAACTAGCCAAAAAAAGTGTCAGAGCTACAAATCTGAGAATGACTGCAAAATTAGGAAAATTCTCGAGCCTGTCATAATGTTGAAATGTTTGTATTTTTTAAAAAGAGGAAATTAAGAAAAGAAACAGTTGCAATGGATGTTAAATAAAATAAGAATTCTGGTTTGAGTTTTGGGGTTAGCCCTGATAGCCCCCCCCCCCTGAATTTGCCACTCAAGGAGTAAGAGCATAAGAGAGAGGACAGACTTGATGCTTGTGCCTTGAGAAGCAGCCTCCACCTCTGTGCATGAGCAAGACAGACAGCGCACGCAGGACCAAGTTGCCGTCACAGGGAAAGGGGGGGGTGGAAATTTATTTCCCCATAATTTCCTTTCCAATTGATAGAAAATAGGTGGCAAAATTATAAGAATTATCGCCCATCATAAAGAAAAATTTTTGCGTTTTAAGTTTTCGATAGCTGCAATTACTTAGAAGTTGTAAGGTTGTAAAAGTGATTTTCCTCCCCTTCCCTCCCTCCCCCCACCTAAAGTATCTTTTGTCCCATGTTACCACTTGTTTGAGTTTCGTTATTTGCGTCTCTTCCACCCTCTTTCATTCTTGCAGCTTCTAATCCGTACGAAAATAGAGGCTGAAATTTTCTTTCTTCCCTATATCTGACTAAAAAAGAATCTATCTTTGGCTTCTCGGCTTGCCGACGGGATTTTTTTCTTGCAACTGAATGTGACCGATTTACAAGTCACATGCCTGAAACCTTATTTGTGAGAGTATTTATATTGTTTTACCATATATTTTTAAAAAACTATTTTGCTTGTCAACTTTTAAATCATTTTATATATATATACGAGATACTGAAACCAACTCTCTTGAAGGTGAAGGTAAATGTTTTGTTATTCCTTTTTCGTGGCTTCTTAGGTGTCGTCCTCGTCATCTGAACGCGGTTAAGAATACGAAGAAATCCTCTCAAAATTGCCCTCCTGTTGCTTCTGATCGCGATCTTAATATAACTAAGTTGCCTCCTCTCTTAACATTGTCCTCCAGCTGGTGTGGTGCGGAAGTTTGGAAAGGGGAGGGGCCGCTCAGGTGGCGACGTCGTCATCTGTCCACACTTCAAAATGGCGAGGTCCGTCCGAAAAAGAAAAGCCCTTGTGTTGCTTCAAAGAGCGACGTTAATTTAACTAGACTAAACTAACTAAATCTTTGTTACAAAATTTCAATTAAAAATAGACTCAGAAAATTGAAAAAAGATATTTTCTTAGTCTATTTTTCTTCTAACTATGAACTTCAAACTATCAATAAAGCATGCCTCATGATGAAAAAAAGAAATTAGAAAATAAAATTCAGAAAGACAAGCAGTAAAATATGCATGTAAGTTATTTATTCTACTAACCGCTACGTAGTTACAGATATTACAATTTATACAATACAGTATAAACATATCTATAGGACATAGCAACAATGAAATATAGTACATCTAGTTTCATTTCTTAGTGAAGCCGAAAACTTAATTTCTTATCTCATAAAATTCCCTGTACGATTAAATATCTGTTGACAGAAGCATACAGCGCAGAGGTTTTTCAGTAAAAATTTCGAATTAATCTTTCTCTCTTTAACTGTTGCGCCCTCTATAGAATTTTATATATACTAAACCCCTTCTTTTCTCTCATTTTCAGGAAATTTTCTAGAACAAATCTTCACTGATTATTTGAATTAAATAATTTCCAAAATATATATAAACTATTACGAACCCCATATATTTTATGAAAAAAAAAACGAATAAACTATATGTGGTATTTTAAAATTGTTTCATTTCTCACTTGAAATTTCGCAAAAATTATAAAATTTCATTTTGAAGCTCCTCTTGTTTTACCTCCCTTCATTTTTTAAACATAACTTTATTTTATAAGTTTTCTATGTTTTTGAAGGAGAAAAAAAAGTCCATACTTTTTCTTTTCATTTATCTAGGTGATCCAGAACATATCTCCGTAAGGGGAGCTTGGTCAGTCAGCCACGATGTATTGACGGTGTCGTGATCGGGTTATGGTGATAGCTAGAGCAGAAGGTGTTACATAACATCACATGTCTCGCTCGTCAATGATTTGTTGATCCTGTTCCAGAGACCAAGACGTGGGATCAAGAAATGAGATCAGTCATCCCAGTAAAGATGCATGATGTATTAAGTTTTCATCGGCATAGATCTCGGAATCTGAGGAAATAAATCCTTTTCGAGAATCTCTGCAAGATCTACGGAGCTCACCTGTTCAATCAAAATACAATGGGATACAAAGGTACAATGAATACCTTATTACGTCCGCATCTTTTTCCCTCTTCCTAATTCTGTTTTCACTGAAATCTCGAGGTGTCCGACTGGTCATGTCATATTGTTTGTTTGTAAACGATCTGAGAGTAAGGATCTCACGATTCGATCTCCATTTGTCCACTTTTTTGCATCTGCCATAGCGTCTGATACACTGTTTTACCTTTTATTCGATCTATTAGTTAGCTTTGACGTTCATTTTTTATTAGTACTAGTTTACCTTTTGCCGCTTTAGTAACAGTGTTTATAGACGGATTAAACTGCCTGATGTCTATAATTGAAATTGTTAGAATGTTAAAGATATTCTTTTGTGCTTCATATCTTCAATGTTTGTTTATATTAAAATCTTTCAGGATGTTTTTTTTATTTTGAATTCAAATATTTATTATTTTATAAAACGGATTCTATTTATAGTTGGGTACGACTCCTGTGTTTTTCTTGGCATTGCCTATTTTTGCTCTGTTGTTCCTGTTTTATAGCTCGATATTGTGTAAACACTTATAAGCTAACGATGGATACGTTCTTTTTTTTTTTCTCTTTCTCTCCTCCTAATATTTCAAGCTGATAAGCATTTTAACTCACCTTTGATTAAGCCTTTTAAAAAGTTCTTGTTGATGAGATACATATTACTTTAATTCTGTCATTATTAAAAAATCTCACAGAACAAATTTTCACATTGTTTACCGATTCTTGTCCTTTATTTCATCTACGTTTACTAGTTCTTTTTTTGTGAATTGAAATATTAGAAACTGTTTTTACCCACATGTGTAAATTTTTGTAAATGTTTATTTATTTAAAATAATTCTTTCCGATTGCTATTATTTTCTTTTCTCCCCATGTAAAATTTCTAGAGGATGAAGGTTTCATAAAAATCCCACTATATGTTTGTCATTTGCATTATGTGTCATTAGTGACTAAGCATTTTTTTTTTGTAGGGGATCCAATGTAATTCATTTTCACCGAAAATTTTAAAATTATTTTGAGTAGAATTGTATGAAATATTCATTAATTTCTTTTAACTGGGAAATAATATATTGAATCTGTGTTTTAACAGTGAATAATATCTTACTATCCTTTGCTTGAGTATTAACTAATTATCTAATAAAAAATCATAAGCAGAAATTTATTTATAAGTAGTAAAAATATATTCGTTATTGTAGTATTAATAAGTAAACATTAAATACAATAAAATGCTATGTTCTTTAATCAAACATGTTTGAAAAGAAACTTGCTAAATTTAAAGAAAATTGTATTGTGCACTGCAATATATTATATTGGATATGCTTTGCATGCTGAAGATAAAATTATTTAGTAATTCATGTATTATTGCTTATATGGAAATATATATTTTTATTCATATAGTATCAATTAATTCTTACCTGGTTTGTTTTTATTGCACCTTCTCGACTTATGATCCAAAAAAAAATTTTCGAAATTAAACGTAATTTCATCTTCTATTTTTATTTACTGTATGTACAATACAGTACATATTGTGTATTTTTCACTATATCTATGATAATTATGCATACATAGATTAAATTTGTGTTTTATGCAAAATTTTTAAAGCCATTTTCAATGAAAATATAATTGAAATACAGTAAACTCTTGTTACAACGATATCCGATACAACGATAAATCTCTCTACAACAATAAAATTTTGTAGATGTGTTGAATTTTCATAGAGCATGATAATAATCTCCCCTCAATATAATGATATTCTGTACAGCAATAAACCCCTGTACAACAATGTTTTTTTTTTTTTTTTAATCTCAACACAACTTTCTTTCTCTGTAACAATATTTCTGTTTCCAAATATGATGATACAAATCCATCACAATCTCTTTGACATCCCAGGAAACTCTTCAATCGGTTCATTCCCTATGGGCATTTTTTTCAAACCTTTCATCCACAAATGATGATCATTTTCGTGCATTAGACGATGCAAACCTTATTAGTTGACTTAATAGTTAAACAAATGAATAAGCAAACGAAAATATTGGATTTTTTTGCTAAATAAGTTTCTCAGCTATGTGAACTATTTTACTGTATAGCTGAATTTTCAAATTTTTGTATGCTTTAACGATCATTAACACTTTGGTGATGCTTTTTTTTTTGTACAATGTTTTTTGTTGTATTGTGTCCACATTATAACAACCAAAATTTAAGTTTTTTATATCGTAATTATATTGCACCTCGATATAACAATACATCCCTCTATAGCAATATCTTTATTTAGTCCCCAAAGTATTGTTGTAATGAGGTGTTACTGTAAATATAAATCTTACTTCTGACCTGTCAGCCAGAGCAGAACTTGGTTGCAAGTCGAGGACATTCTATATTATTATAATGCTATTTCTAAGGTGACCCATCCTCCTCCTTTAGAGAGAACAGTCCTTCTTTTGTAAGTTCTGACCTCGCTCGAGAAGTGTTCTTTTTTTCGATATTTGAAGACTAATCTGTAAATCTCCGTATTCGAATGATGCCGAGCCGATCTGTTGTACACAATAAAAGTAAAGTTTACTTAGCTGTTCCTCTCTACTTAGGATCGCCAACTTTTTTTCGCCAAGAGCAAGATGGCTTGGCGATGTGAGAACATTTGTTTTGGGTGCGCAGTGAGCATTTTATTGTTGTTGTATGCATGCAATGCCTCTGGCATTGCAAGTGTGTTCCCAGCAAATTTTTTAAACTAAAAAAAAAAAAACCATCAGTGGCTTCATTTTCAGCAAAGCGGGAAAATAGTAGCTTCGCTTTTTCATTAAATGTTAGGAACCTAGGTAGTTTTTTTTTTTAATTCCAAATTAATTCTTACCTCAAAACATTCCTTCGTCAAAGTGAACATGAGCAAAGAACTTCGCTTTTTCATTGATAAGTGAAACACACAAAAAAAATGTTAATCTATTAAACGTTATTAATTGTCATTTTATTTGAAGCCATTTTTCATTACGTTGTCACGCGAAACAAAGGCATTATCCTATTTGTCAAAAATCAAAATGTAGAATTCCAAATGAAGTTTTATTCAAATTCAAAGAAATCGGCCAATGAAAGCATACATAGCACATGCCTGACCAATAAAATCGCAGCGCTGAAGTGCTAAATAAAAATAGTACGATTCCTGCGCAACCAAACAAATGTTCTGACATCGCCAATCCATCTTCTGCTTGGCAGTAAGGAATTGGCGAGCTAAAGCGGAGAGAAAGGGCTTCCCACCATAAACTTTACTTTAACCAATTAACACTATAAAATATTATAAATGCATTTATCATATTATTGTTATTCTGCATTATTGTTGCAATGAATAAAATGTTTCTTTTATTTATGATTTTTTTTCCTTCAATTTATTTGTATCCTACTTTTCATTGCCACAAGGTTGGTCACTTTACTATTTCTGATAATGAAAATATGGCCCTTGAAAGTGAAAGGGAAAAAAGACTGACTAGAATTTTTTTACTAATTAGTAGGGATGTAACAAATATTCGGTATTTAAACAAATATTCAGCCGAATAATATCTGGATTATAATTTTTTTTAAAAAATGTTCTTTTATATTTATTTAAAAAGAATATTGTGCAGAATTAGTACATTTGCTATCAAAAAAGTCTCCTAAAATATACTCATTTTAAAGTAAATTTGGTGTATTTAATAATGTTACATATCATTTATCATTGTAAAGCCTGAAATTATGATGCAAAAACAATAAATTACCAGCATTTTCAGGAAAAAATATGTTCCGTTTGGTTTCTTGTATAAAAATAGAGTTAACTATTTATTGTGCTTGCAGGAGCTGAAAGTTATTTTATTGATTAATTTTCAAATATTGGACATTTTTCCGCATTTTTTTCCCACCAATTAAGTGGACACTCCATCCCAGCAAGTTCTTTATCAAAATAATAATTTACTTCTATTAATTTTAGTTTTTCCACTTAAATTCTTCTGTGTTTGTCATTGTCATATTCTGCAATGATGTCTCTTGTTTCTGAGAAGCATTCCCAAAATGAAGAGATTTTCTTATTATCGGAATATTTTAAAATATTACAAAAATGCATCAAGATATTAACATTTCTTTTTTAAGTGTATAAATAATGAATTTTAGCATTCTTTAATTTTTTTTTTGTTTAAAATTTGAGGAATATTTTATTTACAATCAAAAGTGAAATGTTTTTAAAGGTGGATATTCAGTATTTGTCCTGAAATTTGGCTGAATATTCGGTATTTGGCCAAATCACTATTTGTTACATTCCTACTAATTAGTAACATTATAAAGCATTTATGTAATAAAATAATGTAGGCTTAAAGTACTTAAACTGTATGCAGTAGTGCAGCAACCCAGGTATAGATATCCTGGGTGTCAGTTTTAGGGGAGCACCATGGAGTCGAAACATTACTGTGTTTTTGCCAGTTTTTAAAGCAAAATATGATTAGGATAATAATAATACCTTATTCCTGGTACCATTTTCTCTTGCTAAGCCACTGATATGACTCTGGGAACAATATAATTCTTTTTACCCCAGGGTAAAAATCTTATTTTGTATTTACAGAAAGTCTAATAAAACTTTCTTTTTTTATTACAAAAATATTATTTTCAATCATTTATATTTTTTGTAAGCATACTTTTGAATTAAGTTTTAATTCTTGATTATTTTCAAGATCAAAATATTTTGTGGAAGATCAGTTTCAGTTCTAAGTTTGATTAAAAATCTTCATTATAATATTAAAAATACAGTGTTATATATATGTTGGATGAAAAAAATATTTTTTATTTATCTATTTGTTTCTTTTGTCTTTTTTGCAAACACCAAGTATTAACCTGTAGTTTATGAGAGAATTAAGAGCGTACTGAGTGAAGTCTCAAATATGTTCTTAATCCTCTAAGTGACACAATTATATTGGTCCAATAACTTTCAGCTCAAAGAAATAAGTACTTAAAATATTACTTTTTAATATGTAACTACATGGGTTGATACAGGCGAAAGTTGGGGCTGTTTTGCGGCCCCTTCACAAAATTGCACTTCATAAAAACGACCCCTTCACAAAATTGCACTTCATAAAAACGGCCCCTTCACAAAATTCCACTTCATAAAAACGGCCCCTTCACAAAACTCAAATTCATAAAAACGGCCCTTTACAAAATTTCATTTTATAAAAATGGTCCCTTTTTAAAATTTTTCCACGACCAAACAACGATTCTCGAAAATTTGCCCAGTATTAGGTATCCTTACTTTTCTATCTCAAATCGATTTTAAAAGTGAAGATGCATTTTTGCATAATCAAGTGTTTTGTTAACAGAAAGTTCCAATGTTTCAACATACTTTTAACAATAAACCACTATTATTTTTTTTAATCTGACTTTTTTAAAAGTTTTTGAATGAGGCATTGCAAAAAATATATATATTTGTTTTTTTTTTTTTTTTTCAGTATTATATCAAGTTACTGCATATATTTGGTTCAATGAAACACTTTTGTTATTACACGTAAAATATAGAAATATGACTGCTAAAATTGAAGGTTTTACATGATAAAAAAAAATTCACAATTTTTATTTTTCACAAAAATGGGCCCCTAAAATAAATACCCTAGATCAACTCCTGCACTAGATCTGTAAAATTTAAAGAACTTTCTATCTCTTAACTGTAGAAGATCTTTCTCTTCTCTTAACTATAAAGACTTAAAACCATACTAATTAAATATGAATTGTCTGCTTTCAAGCTAAACAAAGGAGAAAGCTGGTTTGGCTGCTTATGGGGTTAAAAATGGAATTTCCATGAAGTAGGAAACTAGTGTTCTCCCTTTTCAGGTTATTCAGATATAAATTTCTCTTGCATTCAACTGTCTATGGGATTAGCTACTTTGTCTTTCCTTATTAACCGTAAACCTAGACATTGCACATAAATTGATACACTAGGACAGGGTAGTAAAATGAGCTTCTAGGTGATTAGAGGCCCTACAGATTAGCTGCATGAGGATCTGCTAGCCTCTGTGTCATCCACAAAAAGAAAAGGATTAAATTCCCATATAACTTAGTGTGGAAAGGAAGTTTTTTTAATTTATTTCGATCAAAAATAAGGATTCAACTAACAAATTTTGCTATAAAAATGAATTACATCATGGATCTAATCAATATTATGTATCATTAATTCCTGTAAAACATTAGTTTTAGAGGAAAATTCTATGGTTTCCCTGAAGATCGCTCTTGTTGCGATAGCCCACAATCAACCACACATCAACAAACTAAAAAGAATATGTATATTGCTAGTTGTTTTAAAACAGTTGTGTAGTTGCAAAATAAGCAGTGCTGGGACTCTCTAAAATCAATGCCAGAATGCTCTAATCTAGGTGACAAAAATTGCAGTGTTTTAAGGACGTTGTCACAATTTCTTCTTATTTATTTCTCGTGAAAAAAAGGAGTGCCGGAACAACGTTCTGTCTCCATTATACCCCGTTTTTAAAATAGAAAATTGTGAGAATTTAAATAATGAGTCAAGATTTCTCAAAACTATTCTACTTTTGATAGAATCTTCAGGAAACAGATGCCTTATTTTGATAGAATCTTCTAGGAACAGATGCCTTATTTCATTTTTGTTTTTCAATTTTTTTTTTATTCCCAAAGTTTTAATCGGAATTGGATGCTTTTTGTATTGGTTTCATAAAAGTAGTTCTCCAATGGTGCAATAGTACATACTCTGTATTTTACAAGTATTTTCTTGCGTAAAATTCTGAAATACTCTAAAGCTCTCTTTTTTTTTTCTTTTTTAGGATGTGCTTTTCTTACTTACTGTGCAAGAGAAAGTGCCATCAAAGCACAAAATGCTCTTCATGAACAGAAAACGCTTCCAGGGGTGAGTTTAAAAAAAAAAAATGTATAACATGCTAAACTTGTTTTTGCAAAAAAATCTTAATATTTTTTATAATGCTAAGAATAAGCTATTTTTAAATCGTATTCTTTGTTTGCATCATTTTTCAACTAAAAATAGGTTATGTGAAAGTGGGGCCCCCCCCCCCCTGAAAGTGTTATAATCGAAGAGAGATCTCTTTATATTACATAAAAAATATTTATTTATATTAATTGATTGGTTTCTAGTATGCATTCCAGAATTGAAATTAAATCTTCATTAGAGTTATTTACAAAATGGTGGATTTGTATGATTTTTTAAAAAGTTCCATTAGCATGATGCCGCATATTTTTTAGTGAACATGCTTTATCATATTTTTATACTTCTAAATTTATATAAAAAAAAATTCTTGATTACTAGAAATAAAAATTTTAATTTTGCAAAAAGGAAAAAAAAAATCAATTTACTCTTTCCCATTTTAACACTTAAAAACCTTTTGTTTCAAATATGAAGATGTGTTTATCTTGTAGTTTTTAAATGACATCCTATATTGTGATTAAATATTTTTTTTCACATCACTTTTATACTTGGAAAAGATATGCTTATGATCATTACATACAAAAGAGTGAACATAATACATGGATGTTTTTATCCTAATTTACTCATCAAAGTTTTTTTGCACTAATCATAGGTTTTTTTCTTCTGTGATAAAATTCTTTTGGAAAAGAAATTAACTTGATCCGCATGAAGTCTTTCCTTTATTAGTTACTAGCCCCCCTTCAGCAACCAGCTTGATCACCAGAAATAAAATTTCAAAATAATCTCTTATGCATGATTTTATATCCATGCCTCTCTTAACAAAGCAGTTTTCAACTTCAAATTGCTATAGGCATTTAACCCTCGTTCTTTTCGCAGCCTCGCTTTTGTTCTGTTCCTTGTCTACATTAATGTAAAATACACATTTGATTTCAAAAGTAAATTGGTGTGGCACATTTTATGTCCAGCAGCATGCTAGTAGGCTTAAAACATGTTGATAAGAAGAATTACAACATAGCAATGATAATCTTTCAGTTTACTGGAGTATTTCATTATATACTTGCTATCTTGAGGACTTCCTTTACAGATTTAACAGAAAAATTGATCACATAAAAGAAGAAAGTAAAATCCAGTAAGATATTATCTTAGCTTTCAACAATGGAACAGAAACACGCAATTAAATATTTGTTTAAACAATGAAAACGGTTTGAAATGCATTGCAACAATGAAAAGTATTGTTGTAAGTTATGCCAAAAATATTTTTATGCGTTTATTAAAATTATAGAAAAAATCATACGACAACTTAATTGATATCATTGACAAGATAATTTTAAAATTTTCAGCTGGTGTAAAAATAATTTTTGTGCTGTAATATTTTTGGAAGTTATTAAGGAAAAATGCCAGAATTAAATTTAATTTTTAATTAATTAAAATTTCAAAAATTTGGACCCCCCACCCTCCAAAGTATGTCTGTGCCAAATTTCGTTGCTCTAGGTCCAGCAGTCTACCCTGTTGAGTGCCAATACATGGACACACACACATTCTCCTTTATTAGTAGTAGAGATTTAATTATAATTTTTTAATATAGGATATCAATTGTTCTTATGTTCACTATCAAAGGTCAAAGGAAGTGCCAGACATGAACTATCAGATGCCAGTATGGCAACACATATCTGCTCACCCATTATCAGTGAAGGAATTTGGAGGAATGTGTTATTAACTCCTCAATATGTGGGTCCCTCATAACATCTGGTTTTAAGAATCGGTTCGTACATTAACTTCGAGACAGTAATTTAGTGCAAGTGATTTTCAGCAGCAGTGGAGAATATTCACCTGCTCCATTTTATGAAAGATTCTAACTTGAGATCGAGAGAATATAAGGTATGCTGAATTTTTCGAGTTTATTTCCAGCTATTGCTAGATCATTCTTTTACTGTAATGTTCCAAGTTAATAGTTGAGAAAATTTGTTATTTGATTTCCAGCTTTTGCTAGATCATTCTTTTACTGTAATGTTCCAAATTAATAGTTGAGAAAATTTGTTATTTGATTTCCAGCTTTTGCTAGATCATTCTTTTACTGTAATGTTCCAAATTAATAGTTCAGAAAATTTGTTATTTGATTTCCAGCTTTTGCTAGATCATTCTTTTACTGTAATGTTCCAAGTTAATAGTTGAGAAAATTTGTTATTTGATTTCCAGCTATTGCTAGATCATCCTATAACTGTAATGTTCCAAGTTAATAGTTGAGAAAATTTGTTATTTGATTTCCAGCTTTTGCTAGGGTTTCTGTGCTGCATTTTTTATAGTTTGGCTGAGATTTAATCTGTTAAGTAAAATACTTGTATTGAAAATATGCATATAATTATTTTTTATTGTGAAAATGTATACTGCAACAAAACTGTTCTTAAAGGAATATTGCTTTTATATAACCAATCGATTTTGTGCCACCCTCCTTTTTTTTAATATTAAATAAATATATGTATGTATGTATATATTTCTCCCAATAGTATGTGTAGCAGTATAATCTATTATATTCGTTTTCTGTATAAACGACACACTCAAATTTTATCATCCTGTATTCCCGGTAGCAGAAACAGTGCGGCACGACATCGGGTGCCGCAGATAAATTTTAGCCCTTGCAGACAAATTTTTGAATCCACTTTCTAAAAAAAAAAAAAAAACATGCGGCGTGACTGTGGGTGCTGCAAATAAATTTTGTGGCTCTTGCAGACAAATTTCAGAATCCACTCTCCCTCGCTCTAAAAAAAGACGTAGCCATTCATTTTCTGGAGAGCAAAACATTAAACCCTTCCCTTCGCAGGAAAATGTATGAGAGCAGTGTTTGGGACGGACTGCAAACTTGCTCCTGCACTTCGTGGAATATCCATAATCCAGATGAAATATGTGGGATGGCCCTCTGCACTCCTTTTTTACATGGTGCAATCCATGAGTGGATAGAATTTCCTACTACAAGGCAAGGGTGGGTAAAAAGGTATGTCACAGAGGTCATGATCCCTCCCCCCTCAGCTGGGCAAAGAAAATTCCCATAAAAAAGCATATTTTTTTGCACAAAAATACATATTAAGATTGAAACCAGCAGGAGTGGTCTCCCCTAAACTTTCTCATATACTCCTAACACATGCAGGGACAAAAAATAAGCTAAAACCCCTAGCGCAGTGGCGATAAAAAATAAGCAAAATTAAGTCAGTTCCCCGCAAACTCGTTCAGATAAAAATTTTGAATCTGCTTATTCCCAGAACGCAACAAGTTTTGTACAGAACACGTTGAAATGACAAAACGGAAATAAAATAATCCGAGCAGGATCAGAATTCGCCAGAAGGGAGAAAAAAGAACAAAATGGGAAGAAACGAAGCGCTTTCGAAGCTACAATTTCGTAGACCGCCAAGGTCAAATCCAACTATACTAACTTGAGTAAAATAAACGAAACGCTCGCCAACAGAGTCGCAATGTGCAATTTGAACACCTTTTTTTCCAATGGATTGAAACGAAATTTGAGCACAGATCTATAATTAATATTAGCAAATGTTATAACAATTTTTATTTATCTGAAGCCAAAGGGTTTAGGAGATATAATTTTTACAAGTATGCGACTATACACACTGACAGACAGTCAACCCTTTGATGGATTTGGGCCAAAATTTTATACGGACCTACATTCATGACGATAAAACTGTGTACCAAATTTTTGCCATCTAGCTATTCAAGCTTTTGAGTTATAGTGTTCGCATGACTTCGGACATCCCGCTGACGGATTTTGTCCAAAATTTGATAGAAACCTACAAGTTATGTTTAAAGACCACATCCCAAATTTCATCCCCGTAGCTCTAATAGTTTTCGAGTTAATGTGTTCACAGACAGACAGACACACAGACATAATTCCAAAATTGTGTTTTTCGGACTCAGGGAGGTCTAAAACGTGGAGATCCGTCAAAATCTCGAGTTTGAATTTTTTGACGATTACAATACTTTCTCTTTGTATACTTCTTATACGAGAAAGTAAAAATGGTTTATTATGACACATGACTCTCCCCCCCTCTAAATCGGGAGCTGGATTCACCCTTACTACAGAGTCAGTTAGTCAGCAATGCAAGTTTTCATATGCTATCTGAAATGTTTGAATGCACGACTACTTCACTTGTCTGTGTTTTTTGATATTTCAATGCATATGTGCCTTCAAGAGTGAGTAGCTTGGCTTCGCAAAAATAATTTCCCTTCAATTTTGTTAGTAGCTTTTTAAGTCAAAAACCCGATGTTGATAAAGATTATCTCTTCTTTGAATATAAACAGGGTGCTTAGCGTCATAAAAAGTGCTTAAATTTGAAAACCATTTTTTAGCACCTTGAAAATGCTTATTTTTGAAAACAGGTCCTTAAAAAGTGCTTAATTTCCTCAAGAAATGCAAAAAAAAACCCCACATTCTTCTTTTAAAACCTTAGACGTTGAATACGATAAATTGAAAGCATAGTCATAGAGCTTTGTTTACCAGATGTATCACGAATGAAAACCGACAAAAGGGAAGAATTCGGGGAAGGAATCCAGGGGTTAATCCAGATAACGCTTATAGTCAAGTCAATGAAGGCCCAAACTGAGAGTGGAAAGACATTAAATCATATAGTTTTAAAAATTGGTTCATATTTTCGTGAAGGGCTCCTGCTCAACATACTAAATGGCCCTTGTCCTGGGGGAGGGGGGAGCTCACGCCACCATCTTGTATTTCATCCCCTTTTTTCAGTTTTTCTTGAATATCTCGAAAATTATTCAGTTTTCAAATTACAATTGATATAAAAAATTAAAGAGCGTTAAATTTCCTACAAATACATGCATTTCCTACCAATACATACATATTCTTCTAGCTTTAATAATTTCCTAGATAATCGGCCTCAAATTTGCCGCCATCTTGGATTTCATCCCTCTTTTTTTAGTTTTTCTTGAATATCTCGAAAACTATTCAATTTTCAAATCACATTTAATTTAACAAATTAAAGAGAGTGCAATTACCTACAAATGCTTGCTTTTATTTTTCTTCTAGCTTTAATAGTTTTTAAGATAATTGGTCTCAAAACGGATGAATTTTTAAAAAATTGTAGTTGATAGTCCAGTTAATGATGGATTTGAAAAAAACATTAAATCGTACTAGGGGGCTCTGCCCCCTGTTCGCTAAAGCTCGCCAGCCCCCAGAAGGATTGCGTTGCAATCCTCCCAGGTTTGCTACGCAAACCCTGCTCGCTTCGCTCGCTATAATGAAGACACTGTGTGTCCTAGAAGTTATTCTAAAATCTTCATATATATATATGAATCAGCTTTATTTTGCTTCTGATGCTTTAACTTAAATCAGCACAGAAAATTTTTTAGCCCCAAAAAAGATATTTTTCTTCAAATAAAACTTGAAAAGTAAAGCTGATTTCCTTTTAATGCTTTCACCTTAATAACG
This sequence comes from Araneus ventricosus, assembly GCA_013235015.1. Classification (NCBI taxonomy): domain Eukaryota; kingdom Metazoa; phylum Arthropoda; class Arachnida; order Araneae; family Araneidae; genus Araneus; species Araneus ventricosus. The sequence goes on along the minus strand of BGPR01031332.1, from coordinate 2,588 downwards.
AAGGAATAAAATTTTTTGGCCCTGAAAAGGGCCGTTTTTTATATAGTGAAAGCATCAGGAACCTCCCCCATAAACACTATTAAATATTTCACATTTTGGAGCTATCACAGAAACAGATTCAAAAGATTGTGCTGTAGGAAAGCAGGTATATATATATTCAATAAATTCCTATATATAAAATAATATACAACATTGAAACAAATTAAAAATGTAAAGCAAAAAAAAATATACTTGACAATCAACCATGCAAAACTTCCCACTAAACATAGTTAAATATTTCACATTTTGGAGCTACCACAGAAACAGATTCAAAAGATCGTGCTCTACGAAAACATAAATTGTACGAAAGCATGTATATACATATTCAATACATTCATATATGAAATAATATACAACATTGAAGATTGTGCTCTACAAAAAAAATTGTATCAAAGCAGGTATATTCAATCCACTCAGATATAAAATAATATACAACAATGAAACAAATTAAAAATGTAATGCAAAAAAATACACTTGACAATCAATCACAGAAAACTTCCTCATAAACACAGTTAAATATTTCACATTTTGGAGCTACCACAGAAACAGATTCAAAAGAACGTGCTCTACGAAAACGTGCTCTAAATTGTATCAAAGCAGGTATATTCAATCCACTCAGATATAAAATAATATACAACATTGAAACAAATTAAAAATGTAATGCAAAAAAATACACTTGACAATCAATCACAGAAAACTTCCTCATAAACACAGTTAAATATTTCACATTTTGGAGCTACCACAGAAACAGATTCAAAAGATTGTGCTCATGATAAGCCAACATAGAGTTGTCCATGACTAAAAACAGGCTCATTGAGCACCAAACATATCTTTTCAAAAGTTTGGCCTTGCGACTTATTAATTGTCATGGAAAAGGCTAAACGAATGGGAAATTGCATACGTTTAAATTTGAAAGGCATGTTAGTCTGAGATGGAATCAAAGGGATTTGGAGAATGAGAAACGTCTCTGTACCATCAATGGATTTTGCCTGAATAATGTTTTGCTGCAATTTTGTGATAATTAGGCGTGTACCATTGCATAATCCTTTAGAGGGAGCTAAATTTCTCAACAGCATTATAATGCTACCTATTTTCAACTTTTAACTCATATGGAGGCAAACCAGTTGGTGTCAAAGAATTTAAAAATTCTTCAGGAAATGTCAATTGATCTTGAGGATCTTCACTTATGATCATATCAACTGCTTTATAAACAGTTTCATTTCCCGGCATAAATTCCAACACTTTATTGTTGATTTCCATGGATCGCTCATTATTAACAGTAAGGAGAGCTTGATCTTTAAGCTCCTGTGGGGTCACACTGGAAAAATCTATGTCACTGTACAATTGATGTATAGGGTCTTGTATTGAAGGGTAGCATTGCAAAGGCAACTGAATCGTTGAGCCACTTTTTTTCTCTCCAATGTCCAACAACCAAGCACCAAAATCCCTTTCAGATTCAAGGGCACGCATATTTTTTGTCAGATATAATTTATGAAATTTCAACCAAAGAGCGTGTTTTTTTCAAGGAGCTGGCAACAGTTAATGTTCTTGAACCTCTTAAAATCACTGGAAGAACTTGGCGAAAATCCCCACCCAGTAGAATGACTTTGCCCTCAAACGGTTCTTTACATTTTGTGAGATCTTGTAAAAGTCTATCAACAGCTAAGAAAGCATGAACATGTGTCATGGGTGCTTCATCCCACACAATTAATTTTGTTTTCAGTTACATGTCAGCTTATTTTGTATTAGGCTTCAAATTGCAAGTAGATGTTGTATTTAAATCAATTGGAATTTTAAAAACAGAATGGGCTGTTCTCCCCCTTATTAATAGAGTTGCAGCAATACCTGTAGATGCAACAGGAATAACATCATCACCTCTACCATGTATTGTGTGAAGCAAAGTTGAATAAAGAAAAGTTTTTCCTGTCCCAGCAGGACCATCTAAAAAAATAACACTTGGATGTATCTGCAGCGTTGTTGTACACTGCACTTAATAAGATTTCCACAACATTCCGCTGTTCACTATTTAACTGCATAGTATAACTATTAGCTTTAGCCTGCTCTTCCACAACATCAAAGTTCGCTCTCTCCAAAACACTTGCAGGCAAATCTACAGTTGGTAGATGCAGTTTTTGGAGACTTAAATTGTAGGATGTAAGCAGTTCCTCAATATCTGCAAGTGCATAGTGAGGTCCAGTCTGCTCAGAATAACGATGTACAAAGTGAAACTTGATGCTGCACCCATAAATCTGGAACATCCTCCACTTCTCCAAAGCCACAAATCATTGCTAACAGCACGCAACTGTCTCGGAGATTGAAATTGTGCAGCGTCATTCAAAGCATCATGCCACTGCTGGTCACCTCAAAGAAGTCCATACTCCTGACATGCTTGTTAAAATATAATGCATCTTAATCCATTTACAGTCAAAATATCATCAAAACTAATGGCCCCAGACTTGCGCAGTAGTAGCATCCGCAAATAGTACCTCTCAGTATCCAGTATACTAACTACTGGCAGTCTCCCAATAACATTTTGTCCACCACGTTGT
>BGPR01031331.1:5786-18107 GCA_013235015.1 Araneus ventricosus | reverse complement strand
ATCATCGCTGCACATTAGAATTTGACTTTCATAACAAATCAGGAATCATCGCTGCGCATTAGAATTTGACTTGCATAACAACTCAGGAATCTTCGCTGCGAATTAGAATTTGACTTGCATAACAGATTCATTAAGTTAAACATGTTAATAGATGTCCGCAGAATACTTTCCCCTCTTTGATTTATACACTCATGTCCATAAATTAAGGATAATTCAGAATCACACAGAAATTGAACTCTAAAATAAAAATTTCACCTGTAGAATTATCACACACATCTTGAAGAAGAATATGCAAATTACAGGAAACCACCAGATGGCGCGGATAGTACATCACAATGACGAGAGTGTAAGAGAGGGGTATATAAGGAATGGTGGCAAAGAAGTAAAATTGTTCACAAGCGCTTTAAAAGCCTTTCAGTGCAATAACCGCATAGTTATGGCACAAAGGAAGCATTTGGATGATTTTTTACGTGGTAGAATTATCGGACGACTGGAATGTGGACGTACCCAGCTGGAAGTATCCGAGGAACTTGGAATCGCCCAGAGTGTCATCTCCAGGCTTTGACAACGATTCCAAGATGATGGTAATGTGAGTAGATGTTACAGCACAGGTAGCCCCCGAGTTACAACGCCGAATGAGGACCGGTATTTGGCAGTTACTGCCAAAAGAAACAGACGGAGCACAGCATCAGACCTGTCTCGTCAGCTCTCTTCAGCTACCGGTACGACAGTTTCAAGGCAGACCGTGTACAGACGCTTAGGGCACATTGGTCTATATGTTCGTAGGCCTGTCAGATGTGTTCCACTTACCGCAACTCACTGTCGCCTGCGATTAGCCTGGAGTAGAGAGCATGCATTGTGGACACCGCAGCAGTGGTCTTGTGTGATGTTTTCCGACGAGTCCAGGTTTAGTTTGCAGTCTGATTCTCGCCGGACTTTCATATGGAGAGCGCCAGGTACCCGTTACCACCAAGAGAACACTATTGAACGACACCGTTACGGTAGTGCAGGATGGCTCGTTTGGGGAGGAATTATTCTTGGTTCCAGAACTGACCTGCATGTTCAGAGTGTAACGATGACAGGCCACATCTATCGGGATGTCATTCTGGAACAACATGTACGTTTGTTTCGGGGCGCCATGGGTGCTGAATTTCTGTTTATGGATGACAACGCCCGTCCTCACCGTGCAAACATTGTAGACGAATGCCTTCAATCGGAGGATATCACCCGTATGGATTGGCCAGCATACTCACCGGACTTGAATCCAATAGAGCATGTGTGGGATATGCTTGGCCGACGAATTGCAACCCGTCAACCCCCTCCCACCTGTCTACCGGAACTTCGGAGGGCATTGCTTGATGAGTGGTGTAATATTCCCCAAGATCAGATTGATAATTTGATACTCAGCATGCCTAGGCGTTGTAAGGCCTGTATTGCATCGTCCGGGAGACATACTCCGTATTAACCATCATACTAACCATGTTATACTGTTTTTTGTAAATAGGTTCTTTTTTGAAATTTGCTCCAGGGAGTAAAAATCGCAATTTTTATTAATTATGTCAAACATATAGCATCTGTTTTGCTCTTTACCTTTTGTTTAATAAATAGACTTTACAAATAAGTCAAATTTGTTTTGCTTCTGTCTCTTTCTTTGCCTGAACTTCATTATCCTTAATTTATGGACATGAGTGTAAATCGTCTACAGCGAACACGGTTACTTTGTCTTTGTTGGAACTTGCATCTAATTTGTATACCACAGCGAATGTGTTAAAAAATAAGTTTTGGAAATAAAGTACTGTATCGCTATCGGGAACACAGTACTGTACAAAATTTCAGAACAGCAGCGCATTCACAACTTCAGGACACGTCAACACATCAAGAACTCGGAGAAAAATTGATTACAAAATTCCATCTTTACAAGTTAAAACAAGAGAGTGTAGAAATAAAAACAATTTATTAAAAATAATTTATTTCATGTTGTCTTCATCTGATTACATTCACAGCAATTTCTTAAATAGACAAATAATGCGAGACAATTATATATATGAAAGGAAAAAAGTAAGTACGTCGAAAGTTAAAAAGTCGGTATGAAATTGCTTTTCATTTGAAGGAAAAGCTCTTGATTTAGAGTACGATTTTGCAACAAGATTGAAAAGCTAAAATTTTCCAAGATTAAAACCAATTTAAATAAGTTAAACATTAATAAATACAAAACAAAACAATTAAAAATAATTATACTGGAAACTGATGCAGTTAAGAGATAAATACTAGGAAGGACATTATTACAAGCTTTTACTACTTTTATCTGAAAGACACAAACTTACTGAATCAAAATTTCAACCTTTGCGTTCTTTACACTTCCATAATGCTTATAAGTTATTCTAAAATATATTAAATGCACCTTTCTAGCTTAATCCAAGCATAACCAATGATTTAACAAGATATAATCAATAAATTAAGTTCATTAAAAGATTTTAAAAAGTAGCCTAGAAGCTTGCTTTGCTCCGAATCCGAGTAAAAATTCGAATTTGGTCAAAATTTTCAGTAATACTGCTTCCTATTAAATAAATAACATGTCCAAAAAGCTTGTGAAATACAGGGTCACAGGGTAAATATCATGGGTTATATGATTTCCCCATTAGAGATGGAGGGTATGAATGAAGAAGCAGTTCATCTCATATTTTTAACAGTTTATGCATCTCTTCTTACAGATGAATGAGGTGTGAAAACTGATATTCTCATAAAAGTGAAATAGGGATGAGAGAAAGTACAAATGCCTTCTAACAAGAAGCTGAATCAAGAGGCGAATTCATATTTATGGTTTTAATGTGCAACGAAATAAGAAGGCAATATATTGGCTACTTCAGAGAGGCTTAGACAGCTGAACTTGTAGAAGGTCAGAGAGCTGAACTTTTAAAAGATCTTAAACATGCGTTCCTTTTGAATAGTAGGATGGCATAAAATGGGAAAGCAGATGTTCTATTAATACTTTTAATAGCAATTCTAATATGACTTTTTACAGGAATTAAATACGGCGGAAGGCAAAGTAGCTGACCATTCGATAATTAACAATAACGCATTGAATTCTGTGCGGCGAAGAATTGAGACAGCTGTCGATAAAACTGGATGCGCTGAGAAATATATCAGATTATTGACTGTATTGTTCCTAAATATTGTTTGTGTGGGACCTTAATGCTATTATTTTGTCATATGTTGCAGAACTGGTTGAGAGACTTGAAGCAATTTCTAGCAAAGGTGGAAAGATGTTGGTGATAAAGTCTAGCGATTTTCCCAGGAATGATTTCAATATGGTTGTTTTCCAAGGAACTTGGTTTAAATGCAGCATAATTATCTGTAAATTTGGAGCATTCTGTTGATTTAAAGTAAACTTGCAAACAGATAGGGGTTTGACATTTTCTGAAATATTCCTGTTTGCTTATTTGCAACTGAAATAACCATAATTGATACTTATGTATGGCTCTTGAAGTTAGGGTATAAAGTAAAAGAGGTTAAACATGGAAAAGAGAGGTCTTGTAGTAGGATGATAGTATATCATCAATTCAGTATTACTTCTGAGTTGTGTGCCTTCACTTTCTACAACAGTTCAAGCCAAAATTGCTTCTTAAGTTTGACCTCCTTGCCGAGGACTAGATGGACGAAGGCAAGCTGTGAAGAAAGATATTAGCTTAGACTTCTTTCTCGTTTTATTTCTGCTGTGTGCACTCTGTTCTGGATTGGGTTCCTTAGAGGGGATAGGCATTTCTGAAGCATCTGTCGTTGGTACACCACTCGTCATGGACAGAGAAGCAAAAGATTGACTTACACTTTCAACAATATTTTCAGTACAGCACCTTTCTCCCGAACTTGATAATGACTCCGGTGGGTTTAATGTTGCAAGGAAATCACCGACATGTTCTTTGGGATAGAGAGACGACTTCATCGAAGAATAATTTCTTACCAGAGTAGTGCAACTTCGACCATTTTCTTCCAAAAATACATTTTTCGTTTCGGAATTGTCTGAGGACCTTACTTTGGGACGATGATACAACGCGGCAGAATAAGGAGCAGGTCGATTAATGCTTCCAGTAGCATTCTCAATATGCTTACTTTCACGCAATGGAGATGTCGAAGCGTTTGATGGCGATGCGTTTAATTGCAACTGTGATTGACACTGCCTCTCAACAGGAAATAAAGATATTTTCAAGGAATTTTCATTATTTAGAGCAGTGTTATATTGGCCATTTTCTTCTGAAACTGATTTAGGATAAGCGAAATGTCCCTTGAAAGGAAGGTAATATGAATTAAGAAGACACAGAGAAGACTGATTAATGCTTTCAGTACCATCTTCACTATCCCAACTTTCTTTGCTAGAGGTTTGAGATGTCAAACTATTAGGTGGTGAATCGGATATTAGTTCTGACGAATGCCGACTGCTTTCAGACAAGCTAGGTGGTTCAGTTGTAGAAGATGAGCTAGTGGTATTTCCAAGAATAGTCTCCATGTTTCCAACTTCTACCACAGTTGAACATGGTGATATATCTCTTTCTTCTAAAGCAAGTGGGTGTTTCGGAATGCAGTGTGATGTGGTTGAACTCGGCGAGTTCGTCAAATGGCTTATGCGGAAGATCGGGCATGGATATATAGAGGGTTGATTGATGTTTTGAGAAATAGTCCCAATGGGACCTCTCTCTTCTAAAGCGGAATGGTCTTTCGGAGTGCTATGTGTTAAATGGGAACTCAACGGTTGGGAATAAGATCCGCCCCTGGAGGATGTAGTTGAGGAAGCAAGCGATATGTTGATGTTTCTCGGAATACGAGAGTTACGGATAAAAGCTGAAATTGACTCATGTGTACTAGAAGTTCTTGCGGAACGACAAGATGTCTGTTTCTCTCTCTGAAAAGTATAGTCAATGCATCCGTTTATTTTATAGCAGTACGATGTCGGATCATTAAATGCAACTGAGGTATGAAGTGGAGGTTTGGAACTCATGTGAAATTTCGGTGATTTTGAATGGAAAGTAGACGACAGATTTTCATGTTCAGAAACACTTTCAACATGGCCATTTTGTTGTCCCCGGAATGGAAGAACACCAGGCACGCTTTGTTTTGATGTAGGGAAATACAATGGAGTTGAAGAAAGGTTTCCAGAGCATAAGGTACATGTTGGTGAAGAAGCAAAGCGCTTGGAAAATTCTCGTTGCCTTGCTCGTGAAATAGCTGATCTTTTTTTATTCTTATAAACAGTTTTAACAGGAGTTCTTCGTTTTCGTCGAACTCTAACGCCATTTTGTTTCGGAGCTGGAATTTTCAACTGTGCTGAAATGTTATTTTCGTCGGATGACATACTTTTTCTTGATGAGTTTACTGGATCAAAGTCTTCCGAATTCCTTTTGAGACGTTGTTCTCGTCTGTTTTGATGTGAAATGAACCGTGATGTACAGAGAATAAGGAAATAAAATATTTACCTTTGAAGTTTTATGAACTACTTCGTTTTGATCAACTTTTATTACAGCTAAATAATAGGTTACCAATGTTGAGGTTCTTCAGATCAAGAGACGAGATTACTTGTTATAGATATCCCACACTAAAATACAGCGGCTAATATAATAACTTGGTTAACGTGAAGATATTGCAGACAGAAGCAATCTTTTAGAAACTTGATGATCTGTTCTTGAAATATTGATTTAATTTTCGTCTTCCCAAGATAGTTTTTCAATTAATAGTTTTGCCAAGGAGTTGGTAGAGCTCTAACCTTCAGAACTGGAGACATCAGCTTCAATAAGGCTTTAGGAATGAATGGTCGGGAAGAATCTTTAAAGTTGTTGGCAGTGTGATCATACAGTAAATTGGGCGTAATACTGAGTTGCAAGTTTCTTGTCGCCGAATTTTAATATAACTGGTATCCTTCTTTTATCGCTAAACGCTTTTCTGAAATGAAAAATTCAGGATATTAAAAGTGTAAAAAGATATCTTTAAAGTAAGAATTTTTTATCATTTAACTATAGTAAGATTCTCACGAAGACCACGTTAAGGCTGACTAAACTAAATTGAGATCTACTTCGTTTTAATCAATCAAAACATTAATTTCTAGTCAGTTAAGAAGCGTTTTGATGAATCAAAATGGAAGAAAATATAGGTAAATGCGAATTGACTCTGAAAATATATCCCAAGTGGACAAAGGCAGTTTGAACAGAATTGCCTTCAGTAATCAGGTGCCAAAGACAACGTAACATCGGTACATTTCTTAGACTTAATATGCAGTGCAAAAACAGCGAGTATAATTTTCAATTTTTCCATATATTTCGAAATAAATAGTTGATTTGACCTTTTTGAAAATTGGACTTCTAATTTTGTACAAGAAAAAATGGGAAATCGGATATCTAAAGTTGGACGAAGACAGTAATATTTACTTAAAATTCAATAAATGATTGCAAAGGCAATTAATTTATTCTTAATTGTATTATTCATTTGCCTATTTTTCATTACTCGGTAAAGAATTTAGAATTCGGAGAATTAGGAAGCTAAAAAACATTAGATGAGCAACTCAGAATAAACAACGTTGTCAGAGACAAAATTTAATAAATTGGACGCAGTTATGCAATAGGAAACCAATTCCAAAATACGAATATTGAGACAAAATTATTTTCACTTAAAATTATTGAAAAACCCAAAATAAGTATTTTTCCTTAAGCAGCCGTAAGAAGTTTTGTTCAACGAGCTGGAGTATTTTTTTTTCGATTATACATAGCAAATTTTACTACTTTAGATTGCTATAGTAAACCATAAATCGAATCAAATTGTATTTGTTTCCAGATCCTTACCCCTAGGTCATCACGGCGCCAGAAATACATCGAATATGTGGGGGCTGTATGCTCTGTGGTGGAGCATCCCAGCAATATGTTCATGTATGCATAGGGTTACAATATTTCTTTTACTTAAAACCTGGACACGCCCGAGTTGGGTTGAAGGGTTTTGGAGTGTGTGTGTGTGTGGGGGGGGGGGTTGTTGAATGGTATAAATTCTAAAAGCTGCCCATCAGCGACCCTCTTTCACAACATTAGCGCAAGTGTGTGAGAAAGTGAAAAAAATGTATGACGTCAAAATGCGAAGAAAATACAATTTTTATTAATATTTGGTCATTCAAAATTATATTAATGAAATACACAATGAAAGCAAAATTAATTTTTGTTTTGAACTGGGGCCCGGATATGGAGGCTCATGCACCTTTTAATCAACAATGAGTGTAAATAGTGCCAACAATGAGTGCAAATAGTGCCAACAATGAATGCAAATAGTGCCAACAATGAATGCAAATAGTGCCAACAATGAATTTTCTTCTATTGGCGGAATGGCACCAGCTTTTTCGAATACGTCCGATTTTCTCGATTACAACCAAATTTCTTTCTCGCTACAGTCACTGGCATAAATCCAGACATTTTGGAGCGCCGGACACTAGTCCGGACGCGAGCTTGAAATCCGGACGTATGGTAACCCTATCTCTACAACACAGATCTATAATTTTAGGGACGACTACATTCCAAATTTTAATCAACTCGTTGCGTTTTTGAATTATCGCTCTCACATACATTAAGGCCGCTGTATACCACGAGCTCGGAAACCGAAGGGTTCCCTGTCAGTTGAATGGGGTATACACTGCATACCGTGCTACCGGAGGGAGACATGATTGACCTCACACGTGTCCTTCCCCCATGCCATCTGTCCATAGTGTTGCACAGTCTTACTGTGGGTGTATGGTGTAAACAGTCCAACATGCAGGATAATGGAGAATGAAGGTTTATTTACAAATATGCAGGAAAGCACGTAGCACAGGTACAGGAAACAATAGTCCTTGCACAGATTACTAATGTAAATAGACAACAATTCACAGGTAATGACAGTTCAGCACTTTGATATCTAACAACACAAACAGTCAGCAAATAACTAGTAACGACAATAACAGCTCAGCTTACCAGCTGATTAGCTCACACAGCGGATAGAACTCCGAAGACGTTCGCGCTTCAAAGCGAAATAACCAGTCGATCAAAGACGCTCTTCTGAACTAGGTGCCGTCCTTAAATATTCTCTCCGACAGGCCGTGACGTCACATGGTGTTTTCTCGTGTATTCCCTTTCCTAGTAGAAATATCGAGAAAAGGGTTGCATTTTCGGGAATCATCTATTTGACGCCAAATCGCCAAAATGGTCGCCAAGTTTGTCGCCAAGGTCAGGATGCCATAACTGTCGCTGAGGTCACTCCATGCTTAACCTTGTAAAATTCTCTTCCCAACCATAAGACTCGCATTGCTGGGAAGCGACTTTCCATGCTTGTAACAATAGTAAACCAAGAACAGGGGATTTCTTGGATGAGTGTAGTTGTACACATACTGGCCTTAAGGGATATCGAGTGGATTTACAGGGCTAAAGGGCATAACTGAATGTTGAAGTGATGAATAATGTCTCGATATGTTATGAGAAATAACATAACTATACACTTGATATGAAATTGGCAAAAAAAAAATGGTATTTTAATAATGGGAAGCGAATATGCAGGCCGACGGACGGTCAGCCCTTTGACAGACTTGGTCCAAAATTTGTTACAGACTTACGATTCTAATGGTGAAAAACATGTGAAATTTCATCCTTCTAGTTCTTTGGATTTTTGAGTTATGGCGTCCACATGCTCGAAGACGGGCAGACAGACAGGCTTCCCGTGGACGGATTTCGACAAAAATTTGATAGAAATCTGCAATTGTGATAAGAGCACGTTATTTCATTCCGTAATGTAAACTAACCAAATTTCTTCTGTCTAGCTTGTTTCGTTTTTAAATGATCGTGTTCACAGACTGACAGTTTAGTTATATTTGTGCCCGGTTCTCCAAACTTCCGCACCACACTAGATTGTTGATAGAGGATTTTTAATGAATACAGAATTTTAATTTATGTGATTTAGTTTTGATGGGCGGGTCGCACTTCTGTGACAGAGTTTGTGTGTGGTTTGAAGTTTTTTGCGCGCGTCCAAGTTTTCTGTTTTGATTTGTTTGATATCTTTTACAGACCTGTATTATTTATGGTGCACATTTTGTCGAAATTTTTGTCGCACGCGACTTTATGTACACATGCAAAAATATAGTTATAATATTTATCTGTAAAAGATTATGTAAATTATTATGGAATGTTACAAAATATTGAAAATGTACTGTATGGAATGCACCAAATTTGTAATAGAATTTATGTGATCAAATTCCACCTTTGTCACGGGTGCAGTATGTACTCTATTTTAAATGTTGATAAATCTGCGTGTAGTTCTGCGTCCGTCTCTCGCTGCCGGTCGATTCCCTTTCCCTCCTGCTCTTTAATTGTCCAGTCAACGAAGGCCAAAAATCGACGAATAGGGGGAAAAATGGTGTGGTTTTGACGTTTCGCACAGTTGTTGGGGGTAGTGTCCTAAACGACATACTAAAAGTCCCCGCTAGTGGGGGTTGCGCGGGGCATACAGAGTGGTTTAAAGGGTTCGTTTTCAGTTTTCCTTAAATATCTCGAAAACTATGGGTTCTATCAAAAACCACTCAACGACAAAAATACACTACATGAAATTTACTACAAAAAAAAGTCCTACATTGTTTTCGTAGCGTCAATAGTTTAGAAGATGCAGGGTGATTTAAAAGTTAATATTGCTAAAATTCCTTATTGTAATTGTAAAATCGATTAAAAGTGCTGAATCAACAACCCTCATAATAAACTCATACCTATATAATAATTATACAAGGGTAGCATTACATGTGTCGGTACGAGGGGTTGACAAACCCATTTGATGAACAATTATGCTCCCTTCCTCCCCTCGCATCCGTTCCCCTTCACAAGTCTCCTTCTACTCGCAGTCCAGTCAAAGAATTGTAAATTTTTTTAAAAAGTTGTAGTTTTGAAGTTTTGGTAGTTTTTTGGTACAGGCACCATTAAAAGTGCCAAAGCAGAAACACATTGATAAACGTGTGTTGCTCCGGAGCTCCTTGGGTTGGAGGAATTGAGGAAAGATCAGCTTTGATATTAGTTTATGATTTGAGAAATGCTGCATATCTACGGTTATTCAAAATATGTTCATTATTAACGGCTGTGTACTAGGAACATCTCACCGGCTTGCGAGATAGCATCTGGTGTTGATGAGGCTTTATAAAAGATGTCAGCAATGTTTTTATCTGGCTTATACTCTGTTCTAAAAGTTTATAGAATCTTGTATTTTACCTATATTTTTTGTTGTATATGATGTATTTCGATGAAACTTACTGTATAGATATGTTATGTCTATTACATTGAAAAAACAGCAGTTCTACCCCTTATATTTAATGACAATTTTTAAATCGTAGAATAAACAGAAATAACCTGTCCCAAAAGTTTATAGACAAATGTTATGCAAATATGGTATCAGCAATCATGACGTCGATTCGGAGCCTAATAAATATGTTGTAAGAAAAGGAAAGCGGTCATTTTTTCTGCTTTTCAAAATGCCTAAAGCTTCGCAGCTCTCTAATGAAGAAGTGAGTAAAATTCTGCATTTGAAATTGCTCGGTAAGATTGTTAAGAAAATATCGAAACTTTTAAATCGTTCAAAAAGTAGGATTTATCGTGTATTAACTCGTAAGACGCCATACGAGACAAAACCTCGTTCGGGAAGACCATCTGTGACGTATATTCGCAGTTATAGACGGATACAAAGAATGTCTTCCAAGTCAGAAAATGTCGGTTCGCGAAATTACTAGGGCTTCCCGGTTGCAATTCTCCAAGAACACTGTTCATAGACGAATGATAGAATCTGGTTATATGATCCACGCAAAAATGGCTCGCCGATTACCACTCTCAAAGCTTCACATCATTAAGAGATTACAATGGGCTCGAAATCATATATCATATGATGATAAATGGATGGCTGTCCTTTTCAGCGATGGAAAAAATGGAACCTCGATGGACCTGACGGGAATATAAAATATTGGCATAATTTACGAAAAGAACCGAGCAACTTTTTCAGTAGGCAAGGTGGTGGTGAATCTGTGATGGTGTGGGCGGCTTTCGGTTTCAACGGTAAAGTTAGTTTGGCCTTTTTAGATTCTCTCAGAATTCTCCTAAATACATTCAAATACCAGAATATCATCTTATGCCATTTGCAGAAAACATAGGAGGAGGAAATTGGGAATATCAGCATGGCAATGCCCCCATCCATACCTGCAATGCTAGGAAAAATTATTTAAACTCGGAAAAATGTTACTGCTCTTGAGTGGCCACCGATGAATCCTGAACTAAACCCGATTGAGAATGTGTGGTGCATTGTGTCTCGGATGGTATACGAGAATGGAGGGCAATTTTATTCAGTGAATGCTTTAAAGACAGCCATTGAAATTGCATGATAGAACTTGGAACCAGAGATATTACAAACCTTAATTATGTCGTTGGAAAAGTGTGTATACGATGTCATATTGAACAATGGAAGGACTTTAAACTATTAAGAACATTGCATTGAGCACCTTTTGTTGAAATGTCATATACTCTATAAACTTTTGGGACGCCTAATATTTCCATTTTGTTATATAATTGAAATAAAAATTTTTATTTTTTCTAAATATTTCGTTGAATGCAAGTCGCATATGCTTGGAATGAACATATTCGTAATTGGTGTTTGTATGAATTTCCGTTTTGCTAACAAATTTATTTTACTAAAGTCTATAAACTTTTGGGACAGAGTGTAGTTCATTTCTGAAAAATGTAACTATAGTGTTTTGCTTTTTCTCTAAATATCTGGTGTAATGTCGCAGCCACGGAATGCATGGAGAAGGAGTATAGTTTGGGCGAAAGAAAGTTCTTTCTGAAGCTTTCTTATAAAAAATAATTTAGCCTCGACTTTTCCCTTGCCAGTCTTCATAAAATAAATGCTACTTTCTGGTGGTGCCAAAGCAATCAGTAACACGACTAGGTCTACGTCTTTCCCTTGGGATGAGAAGTTGCTTTCTCTAACCCAGATCTCACAATATAAGTATCAGCATCCCTGCAGAGAATCTCGTTTCAGTTCCTTTAGCAGCCATTTTCTGTGTTAGTAATTGAACATGCCTGGTCTTATTTCTTCAATGGCAAGAAAATGCTTCTGTGGAACTGTGACAGACTGGTTGCGAGCTTTTAAGTTAAACTCAGCATAGATATGTAGATTTAGATTATACTGTCTAAATACACTCATTTGGAGCGTTAACAGAACCAAAAGACTGAGTAGAAGGGATCTGAGTAGAAGGGATCTGAGTAGAAGGGATCTGAGTAGAAGGGATCTGAGTAGAAGGGATCTGAG
>BGPR01031330.1:0-18107 GCA_013235015.1 Araneus ventricosus | reverse complement strand
AAAGATCGAACTCGTATCAAGATTGATTTAAAATCAGTGTGTATGAATCCGAATCTATATTTATTTCTATTAAGATAAAGATAATGCGTATTTGTAATCCATAGAACACTGGAATAAGTGACATAATTTCCAAAGCTAGTCAATATTGTGATTATACCCTGCGTTTATAAATAAACACAGTATACATTATGAACGAAAGTGAAAATGCAATACAGAGCACTGTACGCTTTGTAATAGGAGCGAAGAAAAGGTTTTTATCATCTCAGAGACGAAAAGAATCATACAATTTCTGGATTTGACCGAGCTGACTTCCATCTAACAAATATCCAGAGCATTGCAACAGACTAGGACTTCCATCAGCTTAAGATTGAACATGCATACCAAGCATTATATAAGAGGAAATGCAATCGAAATTGATAATCGAACTCACAATCTTTAGACAGTAAAATTTATATTCAACAGTCGTAAAAATTTTCTAGAGTTTTATAATGCCTTTAAATGCCTCAGATTTTTAGTTATATTAACGTCCCATTTTTGAAGCAACACGTGTTGTGTGGTTAAATTATTTACTACTCATAATTTTGCTCCTCATTAATCTAAGCAGTGAACTTAAATTTTTACCGTATAGTTGTTTTAGAATATTAATTGAATAAGGAGTAAATATAATAAATTAATAACCCACAGAAAATCTCTACATCCAAACTCACAAGCTGGGAAAATAGGGAGATAGTGAAAACACACCAAAGAACCGCAAAGTCAAGCAAATACTAAATACATTTATTTAAACTAAATCAAAATTCCTGGCTGTACATGTAAAAAAATGAAACAAAATAACTTGATTTCAATTACACTAAAAATGGGCCCCTTAGTAAAACTTATATAAGCAACATCATTAAAACTTTAGCATTACATTACACAATTACAAGATATGCAGGTACTCAAGCAATATTCAATTACCACCTAAAACACGCAAGAATTGTCTTAACAAGTTGCACACAAAATTTTAAATATCTTAATTATAAGATTTACACTGAAATCTAATGTTGTTATGAAAGTCTTTATCAATAAATTAAGTAAGTCAAGAGTAGCAATTAGACATTTGCACAAAGTTAATCCATTAAATGATTCACCCTTTTCATAGATATCACTTGCATTTAGGTTACACGAGGTCTGGAGGGCATCAAACCGTTTAAATTGACAGCATAAGCATTTGAGGCAGGTCTTTTATATCGTATTTCATGTATTGCGGCACTAAATATAATATATTTATATAAAGGATATAGAGGCATAGGAAGTACGTTACATTATGCAACTGAGTGTCCATTAATAGAATCTTGGCATCTAAGGAAACCTGCGTCCCATTTTATTCAAGTTTGGTTACGCCAAGTTGCTGGTAATCAACAGTCAAGAAATAAAATTTACAATATTATTAGGTTTATGCTTGCCAATAGTCAGCTCTTCAGTCCATATCCTTAAAAATCAGATCTGCCAACTGCTCTCTCCTACTCCATTCTTGAGTACGAAGTTCAGTAATAAAAAAAATATAAAGAAAATCTTTCTAGTGATACCATGGACTCTTCTACTGATAGAGACTCTTCTAGCGATACTATGGATACTTCTGCTATTATTTAAGTTTCCCTGTTTTAGTTATTTATTTCAAAACTTCTTTAGGTTGCTAAATTGCATTTGTAATTTTTTTTTCTGGTACGCTTCCCATTTATGTCCATCTAAGCCGATTACAAAGAATCATTATGACTCTAGATACAAGGACATAAAGTGGTTTTATATATATTCCAAACAATCAGAATTCAAGTAGCATTTTCAATATAACACTTATTAAACTAATAAATAAATTAAAGATAAAATAATGTTATCTTATTAATAATCATACATTGAAATACAAAAAGATAGATTATAAACTAATGTATATTAATACATTATACACACTAGTTAGATTATTATTACTATGAAAAAGACATCCCAGAAATTGGAATTCCAACAATCAATATAAATATATATATATATTTATATATAAAGGATATAATGTAGGCTATAATCGACAGTTACACAATAGTCGACATAAATATGTCAAATAAAACAAAATCTGCATTTTATATATAATCTGATAAATATATGAAAGTACTTTAAGAAGGTCCTTTTATATTCATTCAATAAACTAGCAAACACATTACTTATTTAGATTGAAAAACTTAATGGAGGCATTTAAGCATAAAGTGCATGTTAAAATATATATACCTTTCCGCTTTGCGAAGTTTTCAGCCGAAAATGAGAGACGAAATCAATATTAGTTAATTTATTTTAAATCGTAATTATCCTTTCTCCATAACATCTGTATTATTCTCATTCTATGTCTTCAAAAATATCCCCATAAGCTATGCATGAGGAAATGCTGTTTCTGTTAGATTGTTGTTCTTAATTATCTCGCTTTGCACTCTACACGCTTGTGGGTGTGTTTGAGTCAGATCAGAGAATGGGAGATCTCAATATCAACAGGGTGTGGTTCAGACAAGGTGTTTGCATTGTGCAAATCTACTGTACAAATAAAACATGATGGACTGTAGTTTTTTTTGTGTCTGCATTTATGGTTCAAGGTTAGTTAGGAAATGTTACAGTAAGATTGTGGATCTGATTATGGTATAAATTTCGAAATTGCATGAAGTTATAGTTATGAACTTAAAGCTACTTGAAAATTGATTTCATATGCATTTGTATGATAACTTAAAATAAATTTACAAAACAAGATATTTGCAGGATCTAATTAAACAAAACCATGTACCTTTGTTTTAAATTGCTTTATTTCTATCTTTTTTGGATTTCTTTATTTCCATCTTCTTCCACCGTTTTTGATTATTACTCTAGAATTTTTTTTGTGTGTGCAGAGTGAATTGCAGATCAACTAGCAATTTTCTTCTCACACTTAAGTTTTTTGCATACAACTTGTAACTTGAATTTTAAGTAATTTCTTCTGCTATTTCTGTAAATTTTATTTGTTGAATTTATTGATCTAAAACAGATTTTTTTCCTTTAGAAGCAAGTGAAAGTTGAAATGTAGTCCATTGAAAAATATAAGAAACCGTGAAAGGGAAAAAAAGTTGAATGAAACTTCACATAATGCTTGATGTGTTAAGAAAAATGTCTTTATGATGCATCCAAAATCATGTGGTTGGACAGATTTACAATATTACACTACATTTTTCAAATAATTGCATTCTTGGAAAGGAGAATCAACTTTATTCTAAATTTAAGGATAAAAGCATATGGTACGAATAGATTATTCTAGGCCTTTATGCTAGTTTTTAAATATATAGGAAAGTCGAGATTTTAAAACATTTACTTCATCTACAGTTTCGAAAAATAAAGTACAAAGAAAAATGAAAGGCATCGTAATGTTGTGATTTTCCTTGTTTTCCAGAAACATTTCTGTCTTCCTTTGTTAAAGAAGGAATGTATTGATTTATCTTGTTTCGAGGAAAATAAAATATTTATAAAGCATTCTGTGGAATGTGGAAAAACAGTTTGCACGAAACGAACGGCAAAGCTTGTTACAAAGCTCTTGAAGAATCCTGTGAAGAATGTTAGATATTCGACGTATATTTCCAAGTAAAAGAAATAATTCAAACATCGTAATATAAAACATCAGTAAAAAGTATTTCATTTTGTGATAACAATTTTCGGGCTTTTCTTGTACACAACATTTTTAAGAGAAAAATCGATTATCACAAATCTTCGTATGACTGTTACTTTGCTCCACTGAACTTAAATATTTATGCTTGAATACGGATCATACAAAAGATAAAATATAAATTATAAACATTCAGGTTTTTATTTTTTTTAATTTCTTATTTATTGATTTTTTGTAGGAACTTACTCTTACCCAGCTAAAAAAAAATCTGCAGAAAATTTCTTTTTTTGAAGATTTCTTAAAGATTTCTGCAGATTTTTTGAAGACAGAAAAAGTCTGCATTTTTTCTTCAAATTAATATGCAGAAAATCTGCAAAAAAATCCTATTATATTTTTCTCTAAATATTCTGTAGATTTTGTAAGACAACAAAAAATCTGCATTTTTCCTTCAATTTAATCTGCAAAAAAATTTTATTTTTATTTTTTCTTTAAATAACCTGTAGATTTTGTAAGACTTTGCATTTTGTCTTTAATTCAATTTGCAGTTATTTAGCATATTTTCACAAACTAAACCAATTTAACAATTGAATTTAAATTGGTTGCTTGAATTTAAATTGTTAAAATAACTAATTGCAATTTAAACTCGACCAATATCTGTTTTTTTTTGAAGATTTAACTGCAATTACATAATATCTGCATTTCTCTAAATACATATTTTGCACCATATTCTCTAATATTGCAGCTTTATTTTCCAATGGATATAAAACAAAATTAGAATGTAATTTTCATTATTGTTTAATTCTATATCAGACAGGAGTTTCAAAAATTTCCCAATGGAAAATTGTCTTAGGACTAAATTTTTTAAATATGCCACTGAAAAAATGAATTCTAAATTAATCTTTAAAATAAATATTTGAGGTTTTACCATTTTAAACTTTTACCAAATAATTTAATTAATTTCCAATTAGTTTTCCAATTGTCTTTATGACTAGCTATTTTCCTCGAAGAATAAAGGAAAAGTGGAGTTTTCGCCCTTTGGATGGAGAGAAGGCTTACCAGAAAGATAGAAGGTGAAAACGAATTTATTGAAACTGAGAATCTAAATTATTGAACAAAAATATTACTAATCTCATCTGTTACACATCTCTACGACTTTTGAAACAAGTATTCTGACCTTGTTTGATTTTTACACCACTAGATGGCGCAACGAGAGCCATGGTGACGCTATAACTCAAATAGTTTAATTTATCCCCATCTCGCGTATGCCGACGTGGCCTTATGGTTAGCGCGCCTCTCTTTAACGTGCCCGCTTATAGGATCGCGGGTTCGAATCCCAGACAAAGGATGAGCTTGAAGTTTCGTCACATTCTATATCGTATAAGTAAGTTGATTCACAAATTAAATTAATAATTAAAACTTGACTATAGAAAAATCTGCAGGTATTTGGAACATATTTTTTTTCTACAGAAAATCTGAAGGTATTTGAAACATAGTTTTCTTCAGATATTCTGCAGATTTTTTTTAGCTGGGTATCGTTGGGAAAAAAACATATTCATCTTGTACGAGAAAAATCAATTCTCTTAAAATTTTATATTCATGAAAACTCATTTTTGGATAATAATGGTAATATTTTAAGCGTAATTTCTGAAAAAAACCTTGTTTCACTTATTGCATTAATTAAGCATCTCTACCATGGAAAATTATTTTAAAGCAGTTACATATATTTAAACATATAATTCAGTTTCATAAGAGAAATTCTTCTGTAAATCTTCTCAATCTTCAAATCTTCCGTTTGAATAATTTTTACATCATGCATTTAGCATGTCGCAATTATCCATCCTATAAACTTTATTCAGTTAAAAAGGAGTTTTCGTATCTCTAACGGGAAATGCCTCAGAGATTATTCGAACAGTACATTAACTAGGCAAACACGTTTGCAGCAATGTCAACTAGGAACTCATGAATTTATCATAAAAACATCAGCTGTTCAATAAGGAATACTTTCTCATCCAGGCATAATCAATCATGGGCGTGACATACCAGAAGTGTTTTTGAATGATTTTTAATTAAAGACCAGCTGTTTACCTCAGTTTCACCTAATGCAAGTTTAAAAATCGATAGTTTTATCTATGAAAGTTCCTCGACTCGTGTAATGCGAGATAAGGCACGTCAAATAGTTTCAGGTGCAAGGACGTTATTTTGTTGTTCTCAAGTGTTTTATTATTTAGTCTTTTTTTTCTAATGTGATGGCATTAGTCTTTATGTTGTTATTGAAATTATTTAGGTAGACAAAAATTATATTTTTAAGGAGCACCACAATGTGAATGGGTTGTAACTCAAATATTGACAGATGGAAGATTCTTGGAGTGCACTAATTGTATTCATGTATTTAAGAATAGTCTCATATTTCCATTAACTCAATATTTTAATTTTTTTTATTGAACAACGAATGACGGCAATTATGACATTATTTTCCAATGATAAATATATCACTAAATGAAATCTATATAATTTTGTATAGCTTTTATTTGTAGAATAAACGAAAGCACCGATGGCATAGAGCGCCTAGTAACTGCGGTCATAAAATAACCTATGTAGAGACTGATTTCAATATACGATTGTATATGAAACAGAGAAAATACAATAAATGTGAGACTTCAAAGAATAAAGCTCTTATTCATACTGTGATTTTAAGGAAGTAATTATGCTGATTTCTTAGCAATTGAATTTCGTTTGACACAAGTAGTTTTTAAACACGAAAAAAATCTTGTAGTGAAAAAAATACCTGCTAAAAAGTATAAAAGATCACTCAGTTTTATGAGGAAATGCTTATGAGCAAGCCTTTCGTCAGAATCTTGATACAGTAGACCAGCTTAATGTGATCACTTAGGGACTTAAGAATTTTGATAACATTAATCTATTGACATCAATAATCGAATTGGGTAAAATCAACTATATTTTTATGAAATCAAGGGGGGAAAAAGAAAAAAAAACTTACCTCAGGGCTATCTATAATTTATTTAAAAAATAACAATTAAAAGATTCTTTAATTGTTGCTTGGCGACAATTATTCCTTAAAAGTCCATTTATATATTGTTCGTACTAGTATTGCTTTTTAAAATTTGTGGAACGATGATGCACGCTTCGTTTCGGCGTTCGTTGGAGGATTTTCTTCAACACATTCGTCCCCGTTGGAATCGTCAACTTTTATTGCTTGGTCTTGCTCGCAAACAGCTCGGCAAATTTCCAAGTCTGTTATTGTGGCAGCAACTGAAATGTCCTCTTCAATGGATATCCACTCTTCATATTCTTCCTTCTTCATACCTTCAGGAGGTTCAATGACAATTACAGACGGTCACGTCCCTGCCCGCTAAATGGACGACCTCCAAAGAGAGGTCATGAAAGAAAAACCCTGGAATTCTCAGGATGTGTGGGGGAAAGTGGCCCCCATTTGTTTCCTTACAAGTAGAGTGCGAAATTCTACGAAAGTCAATCGTTAGCGCTGTTTGAAATGAGGGATCGGTCAATTCTCTAAACTGAAAACTGATAACTTTAAACGATGTAGTGATCACACTAAACGAATAGTTTTGTGTGCATTTGAATACGTTGGTTCGGAACCAGAGGTTTTTGATAATATAAAGCGAATGATAACATTAACCGCGATCACATTAAGTGTTGTCTACTGTAATGATAATCATCGATAGAAGTGCGCTATAATAAAAGGTAATCATACTCTAGGTACAAATACATTTTGCAAGAAGTGTGATGCAAATAAGCAAAATTTGCTACGAAAGAAAGAGATTCCGACAGGAATTTGAAAAATCTTCGAGAACAATTAGCATTATCAATACATTTTAGAGGCTCCTTACACCTCTATTGCAGTTGGAACAGAGGAGAGTTTAATAAATAAATATACATAATATTATAGGCAATTCCCGCAACATGCATAAATGTCATCTGCAAAATATAATCATGAATGGCAGTTTCCATTGCTACAAATACTGTTAAATAAAAAAATATCTGAGAACAATATTTCATTAACTTCGTGCGCTGCGTTTGGAATCTCTTTTCAGATGAATAAAACCTCTTTTTTTCGATATGCATCTTTTGAAAAATTAAACGTTTTTACAAATATCTGGGGAACACGATTATAACACTCCAGCAATTCTTATTGTATCTCTACTAAAAATAAATAAAAAAGATGATAATATACAACAGCTGATAAATTGAAGTTATTTTCAAGAACTAATATTATTCTTGACTTAGATTACAATACAAAATCCGAAGAATTTCTGTTGATTGCTCATGCTTTCTTTCATATAGGCATTAATTTCAATCCAAGACTTCCATTCTTCTATTAGTTTTTGAATTAAAATCAATTTCATTTTGCAAAGATTTGGTTTCAACGCATCAAGACATCATAAATTGATTTTTCAAATGATTAAGAATTATTAGCTGGATTAATCTTCAGTACATAGCTTTTCAGTTTCAAAATAAAAAAAATGTGCAGGAGTTAATTCTTTCATAAATTAAAAAGTGTTTTAGTATCTCAAATTTTATGTCTTGCAATAAAGCATCCCAGAAGATGCTTTTCAGGATTATTCATTATTTTTTTCAGTTGAATCAGAGGTGCTTTATTCCGACTAGATGTGCTTTCGTGGAAGGAAGTCGATACTATAAATTTCTGTTTAAAGATTATGGAACAAAGCTGCAAAAGTCATGATTAGTTAATACGTAATATACAAACATGAACAAAGTTTAACTCTTTAGAAAGTTTATGGGACAGTAAAAATAAAATTAATAAACAGTATATTATTTTTGCCTTTTAAATACCAAACTATGCAAAACTAAAAAAAAATTGAAAATATTAAAGAAAACAAAGTTTTTGGTTGCATCAGCTAATAATTGCAAATAAGTGATTATTCAAATATTGGAAGTTTTGGTGAAAAAACGGTATCCTAAAAATAATATTCCCAATCCATTCTACATTCCTGATTTTATCAAAAATTTGGTAGAATCTGTAAAGCCGTTGTTTTGTTGAACACTGCTTTTATGATGGATATTCATTATTTTCTATAATGTTCTATGTAAAAGGGAGAATTGAGATTGCATTCTGCGCACTGTGTATATGCATTAAAAATAATTCCAATCTCCAGCACTCGTATCTATACAAACACACACATGCAAAAATAATAACAGTCGCGCACAAGAAAATAACCGAAATTCAAGATACCTGAGAGAATATTTTAAGTTCTTAAGCTGTTGAATTTATTATTTCCATTTGATTATTTTGAAAGAAGAATTTACACATTCATTTTATGATATTGTCATGCTGTGAATTTGGAGTGGGCAGGTCATTAAATGTTTGTATTTCTATTGTAACATTCGTACTGAAACAAGTATGACAAAGAATCTATACTTAGAACTATAAACCAACCTCTGTGTATTGTACATCATAAAAGATTCTTGCCCAACATAATACAGTAACTGGAACCGTCAAGGGGGAAGGTATTTTCATATCCCGCTATCTCATGATACTCAGCACAACTGATTTGTCATTTGATTTCAAGTAACTGCAACACCCTGTCCAGTTTGCGTTTGCTATGACTCTCAATAAGATGCAAGCCGAGAAAATAAGAGTCGATAATCGATTATTTAGAGTCTTGATTACAAATTATATATATAGATAAGGACCTAAGAATTCATATACAATTTAACCCCTTCTTGGTCGGTGTCGCATGCCATACGTTCGGCTCCTCTATGCCCGTAGGCTATTTAAATCCGTAATTAATTCAAAGTAGCAATTAATTTTAAATACAAAAATCACCTGGTCACGATTAAACGTCTAAAATATCCCTTACCATCTTAAATAGATTGAAATAATTAAAAAATATCCGAAATAGGTGCTGGCATATAATTAGCCTCAACTTGTGAGAACTAAAATTTAACCTCAACTTCCACAAATGAAGTGAATAAATATCGCGAAGTTAAAAAAAAGTATAACAAATAATAATAAATTATGTTAAGAACAGTGCAAAAATTATCGACCGATTGCAATACTGAGTCCTCTATGAAAGAGGTTTGAAATTATAATACATAAGAAGCTTGTCTAACAGGTTATAAGCGTAATTTCTTTTGCTCAACATGGATTTATGACTAAACATTCTACTTCAACTAATTTATTGTGCTCAACTGACAAAGTTATAACCGCCTTTGAAGACAAATGACAATTCTCAAAGGCATTCGAATTAATCTAATTTGGTATTCTTATGAAGAAATTGAGAATTATCGGTTTTCATGTCAATCTTGCTCAATGGCTTTTCTCGTATTTCAGTAATCAGTCTCTATATGTCTAACTTAATAATATTGTTTCTAACGCATTTTTAAACACGTCTGGAGTTCCTCAGGGTTCAAATCTTGATCCTTTACTTTTTATTTTGTTTATAAATGATCTTTGTGGTGAATTTGGTTTCTCTGGGTGTCTCTTGTTTGCCGACCATCTGAAATTTTTCAGACAAATACTATCCAGTGCTGATGCTGCTCTTTTACAGAACGACCTTGATAACTTATATCAGTGGTGCATCGTTAATAAATTACTCCTTAATGTTGAAAAGTGTAGCATCCTTAGCTTTACTAGAAAATCACAGCCCATTTTTACTCCTACCAAATCAATGGTATTTTACTACGCCGATCCAAGTCAGTCACTGACCTTGGTGTTAATTGACACTAGACTCAATTTTACCTAACATATTGATAATATTGTCTCTAAGGCATACATTAAACTTGGCTTTATCAAACGTAATACCAAACATTTCTCCTGAGTACTTGCTTTGAAGGTTTTATTTTTCACTATTATCCGCTCGGGTCTTAAGTGCTGTTGTCTTGTCTGGGACCCTTACAATAAAAATAAAATTATAGAACAGGTACAAACTAGGTTTTTCCGTTACTTAATTTACCGAACAAATCTCTATTATCCTCAAGACTTATCCTTATCTAATTTATGTAACATCTTCGGCATTCACAGTTTGAGGGTCCGGTGTGATCTTTCTTGTCTTTTATTTTATCATAAGATAATTAAGGATGATATTGATTACAGTGACATATTGAGCCTTATCACTTTTTCTGTGCCGACTAGAAGTCTGAGGAAGAGTTTTTATTTATAAATGTATTTACCATGTTTAATTACATACGAAAATTTTTCTATTTATAAATTTTACAAGATTTTTAACAGGTAGTCTGATGATCTTGATGTGTTTAATATGTCTTATGGTGTTTTTAAGACTGAAAGTTTGCGGCTTTTGTGTTCTTGAAGTGTTTTTATTTTGTGTGTTTTTTAAATTAGTGTTGTGTTTTTAGTGATTTTTGTATCTATCTGTTGTTTTTATTAACTGTGTTTTACGGCTATTTTAGTGTATGTTTTTGTATTATGCACCCTTTAATTGGAGTTTATTCTGTAGTCTGCAAAATTTAATAATAATAATAATAATAAATAAACACACTTTCAGATTGGATGTTCCTCGCGCGACAAAAGGTTAGATTGCAGGTTTTACAATTTTAATTTATGTTTGATTCATTGCATTAAATTAGAGTGCAGAGATATACAATTTTAAATCCCAATTAGCCTTTACTCGCACTCTGCATTAAACGATATTTTCCCCCAGTTAACCTTTTATTGTAATTGAGAAATGTCAATGAATTAAAGGCCTTTATGATCCATTTCGGATATGTAATGCAAATTGTTGAGAAACTTGTAATTATTCAACGTTTATCTTGTATGTTATTGAAGGTCTGAAACTTCAGATGGTCATCAGTTTTAGCAGATATCCCGAAATCCTGTTTCTAGACCACTGCTAATGCTTAATTCAATTATGCGCAAGTTGATATAGTGGTTTAATAATGTTTCAAGTTATCAGCTAGATTTATGATTATATAGTAACCAAAGGGTTCCCGATTATAGGGAATGATATGATTATCTGCTTAATATTAATTCAAATACAGTTTGAGTACAGACTAGGCGCCTTATGAATACTTACTCAAGAGAAAGCAGCATAAATTTACTTAACTGATAACATGGAAATGCCATTATATGGGCATAGTATGAAAATTCTCTTTTAAGTGGCCATGGAAGAGTTTGCTCAGTTCGAAATGATTTTCGACGAATTTAAAGAGAGAAAAGCAACACTTTTATGCCGTAAAATATCATCTGTAAAAATTACATTATATTTTTATTGCGTATAATGTGTGAAAATTCTTTCAACCATACTGTCTCAAACAAGGACGTTCTGAAGAACAAAAGGAAATGTAGTTCCATGCTTAGAATTCGGAAACTTAATGCTGCCATAAACATACTAGATTTACGAAGCGACTGCTAATAAATGGTTTAGTTCTTAAAATTTCGGTTTATCGTACTTATTTTTTTTAAGGTGATCAACTTCTGGCTGATTTTATGATCTCTCGTAAATTTCTCCATTATGATTCTGGAAGACGGAATTTTAAGTTACTATGGATATCAGCTCGTTTTATATTCAGAAACAACTGCCTACAATTAAATATCTGCAAAACATACTTCAAAATTGTTAAGAATTCTGGATCAGATGATTTTCAACATAATATTTCTCCATCTTCGCATATCTTTTCGTTTTATGTTTAAAAACTATGTGGTTGTTTCCAATAAAAGCTGAAAATGTTTGTGAACAGTTGTTTCAAAACTCAATCGATAATTGGTCCTTTAATCAAGAACAAATGTTTTCAAAAATATTTCAGACAGTGAAAATTCAGAGACATGCATCCATTTTTATGCAATCTTTATTAAAAGTACAAGAAATCCCGCAATACACTTGGACACTAAGAATAAAGTATCCGAGTCTGAGTGAAATGTTTCGGATTAGAAGAATTTCGGGTCAAGACAGAATTCCACAGAAAAGCATTCTTGAAGGATTAAATGCCCTGATTAAATCTCGCATGAGCTTAACAGTAACTTTGGTGTAATACGGAAGCGTGAAAAGTGCGATGTCAGTTTATGTTTGTCTTCATCAATTGATTGCGGTTTTGAAATACAGTCAACTTTCAAAACCGGAAGTTTATAAATATAAAAAGTAGCTAAAAGCTATACAAAGGGTATACACTCGTTTTTATCCATAATGCTATAAATAAATATTTTGTCATATCGTATTTCTCAGCTTCCTTTTCTACATTTACTCCCACTTTAATAATTTTGATTATTATTCATTGAAATATTATAGCAGAATGAGTCTGACAAATTAAACTTACGGCATAAAGACACTGAAACGTTGCATGTAAGAAGTGTTATTACCTTTTATGATGATTTTCAACTGATAATACAAGAACTTTTCACTATTAAGTTAAACATAAAAATGCATATACTCTTCCGCTAAATGCAAGTAAGCTAATAAATGGTGCATTTATTCTTTTTATTGTGCAGATGAATCGCCTAATAACTACAATATTTATGCAGTTAAGTATTTTTACATGATCTTTAATGAAACTAATCAGCCATTGATACTTACGGTAAGTACAAGTAAGCCTTACAATAGAGTATTTACCAAAAAATTACCACGTCCTTATTTTTATTCCTAGAACAACACTGGCACCTCATTATTTTTAAACAGGTGGAAACTTACGTATATGGTGTGTGCGCAGGATTCAGGTGATAAAACTAACCTCCAGAAATTGAAAACGGCCACGCGAAAGAAATGTAGATTATTTTTTTATGTTGGCTTTATGCTGCATTGCAAATCAATGCGTTCTTTCAGAAAGCACGAGGCTCCCAAGATTCGTGTAGCGTGTTCGGCACTTTAGCAGAATACTGATATCGTTTTTATACGCTTACATTAAATATGTAATGCATTGGGTGTTATGGAAAGCCTGAGAAGTATTTTCTTATCTGAAAAGTAAAATATATTTTAGCATATCGTATGCATATTTTCTCGAAAGATTAATGTTATCTATGAATTTCAAAGACTTTAAAACAATTTTCTTTATTTTGAAAGCAATAAAACTTTATCTTATGTAAGAAACTGAATGTCCTCCCTCCTTTAAGAATAAAGTGTTTTATGCTTACATTAAGTGTAATGGTTTGATTAATACAAAAACACTTCCAAGTTCTTTAAGTGCTAAAACACAAGTATATTTCAAGAAAGTTTGCATGTAAGTATCATAAGTAATTGATGCTATTCTTCGATTTTAAAAGTTACAAAAGATAAAATAACGCATTATATTTAAAATAACATTAAATATTTAATTTTATAAAATTTAAATTTTTCCAAACGCTACGACCTTAAAAATAAGATTTTAAGATCAATACAAAATCCAATAATCCCCATATGACTCGCAATTTGCTTGGAATAAAGTTCTAAATAATTGATAGAATTTGAACATGAAGCGCACTAGAACCCGATTTTGTTCCAAGTATTATATTTATATGAACGCTATAACGAAATTATTAGCAAATGTTGCATTATGCCTTTAGAACAAAAATTTATTCGGATAGTTTCGCATTAGATTTAACATTGATTACTCGTTTGCAAGAAATTCTGCCCATTATATACTTTCTTCAGTAAAAATTGCATAGAGAAGTTTAACAAAAATAGATCCTTATCTCAAAGGTTGCTATTGCAAGATGCTAATAATTGTTTGTTCCATTCACGTTTGTTGTATATATTATAAAGGGTGCACACAAATGAAGTGACATATTAAAAAATTAATAAACAAAACTAAAAATGTTGGAACTGAGAATTTTTTTCAATGGGAGCGCATCTCAAAAAGTTTTTTTCAGATAGGTAACATGCCATTTTGGTGGTCTAGGCCGTCGTAAATTAATGGAAATCAAAAATTTGTTTAGAGCCATTATCTGTGATAATATTAAAACTGGAATAAAAATAAAAGCATGTAGTTGTAGAGAATTTTACGTTCTTAATATTGTTAATCGACATTTAGTGTGAAAACTGAAGTTTTTTCGTTATATTCAAGAAAATCTGGAAAAAAGAACCAGAAAAGACGCATCGGCTTCTGCTGAGCGGTATCCATTGCGTATGGAAATTTTTCGCTGTAACAAATTTAGAACGGCGTATCGCCGCGTTACCCGTCTGAAAATACTTTTTGAGATGCGCTCTTATTTAAAAAAAACCCGTAGTTCCAACATTTTTATTTTTTTATTATTTTTTGAAATGTGTCACTTTATTTGTGTACACCCTGTAAATTAGAATGTAAAAAGTTTTCGTTATCAGCGAGTAACTAGATACAATAAAATTTAACATTCACAGTACAACCTCGGTTAACCGAACTAAAGGGGGTGAAGACATTTCGGTTAAGCCATGAACATCTGTTACTATTTTGTATCTAATTACAGTATGTGATTCTGAAATGTTTTGAATGTAAAACGATTTAAAATCTTTCTTTGTAAGCTACACTTATGTTCTTTATTAAAGTTAACTCTGCGTCGGTAGCAATGCTCCTGACAGGCATTAATAAACAACATCGTTATTAATGTGGTTAATACCCATTAATTTTAATTAAAGCATTCTAAAGTTAATCATTGACCTTTTTGGGGAGGCTTAAAAAAAAAGTAGGGATATCGTTCCAAAAAGTCTCGCCTTCGCGATTATTCCAGTGCAGCACAATAGCTAATCAGTACCCAGTCGGTTAACCCGAGTTTGGTTAACCAGGGTTTTACTGTAATTTTCTAAGATGATAAAAAGTAAAACCTGCTTGACAGCTTTAAGTCATAGTCTCGTGATGCTTTGGGAATCATTGGGTTTTCGGTTGGTTGGTTGTTTCGTGTTTCTTGGCGCAAGAGGCAGTTGTGGCCATACTGCGTAACGAAAATGGTTAAAAGCAGATTGGTATGCATCGGGCTTTCGGAATGCACGTGTCGTAAAAGATTCCTGAGGCGTTTTCGATATTTAAACAAGATGCCATCTTTAAAATTAATTCTATTAAGTTGTTTGTTAATGAAGCACTGAAAAAAGTTCTTTTTTTTCAAAAATGTAAAATAAGTTTCGTATCCCGGTATATAAGAATTTTAAATTAATAGTTGTGTTTCTGTAAAAGAAGAAAATCTGAATGAAATTCCTACATTTTTCTAAACAAGAAAAGTTACATTTTACATGAAAAAAAAACTGAATATTCAAACACATATTTAATTATCACCAGAAATATTATTTTCTTACTATAACAGGATGAATGTTGACATGAAAAGCACTTGGATTTGAAAGACTTATGGCAAACTGTTGTTTGTAAATTTCAGCCTCATATAATCAACTATTTTGCCATAGACAAGCAAATAAATAGTGAATAGGGAAAAAGTATCAATCGTAATTTTGAATGCAAATATTTTGGTTAGTTCTCAGTTCGCAAGAATAAAAAAATTAATACATTTCTCGTGTCTTATTTCTTTCTATATAAAGATTAAAATAAAATATTTGCCGATGCAAAAATACATTGAAATATGCCTTTCTTCTCCTATTCAGTATCAGAAGCATCAAAATAATTGTGGTTACTTTGCTATCAATATGAACATAAGCTATATGGAATTAAGGGTTTTTCAATTTTCGGTTACAAATGTCAAACGATAGTTTGATTAAAAATGTCTGAAATCTCTAACATGTCTATAAATCATTTAACATTTTCCATAAAACTACAAGATTACTAGTAGATTTTTTACCCCTAATACATATTTGGTTGAAAAGCAATACAAAATGACTTTCTTTCTTTAAATCAGATTTTATCTGTTTATAATTTAGTATTTTCCTTACAATTTTATTTATGCGTGTTCCGATTGCAGTACATTGGATCATCCTTTACAAATGTTCTATTAGTAAATTTTTATTAACTTTTTCCATTTGCATATTTTATGAATAAATGCAATTTGGAAGCTTTCTAAGTTTATTCCAAATAACGCATTTCTTTGAGCAGAGTTTAAAGATAAATATTTTAACTTTCTAGACTAAATCTTAGGGATAAGAGATATTCTCGGTGTTAAGAAATCAGGAATTTACCAGTTGAGAATGAACGTGTTCCATCTCCAATCTTTAATAACTTTGAGCAACATATGATTTTACACACTTTTATCTAACTTGGATTATTTCATGTTTGTGAAGATGGAGTTTCGTAGACAATAATCCACTAACTTCCTGATGTGATAGAGTTTCTAAATTTTTTACACTTGTGTTTTCTCTGTGGCGAGACACCGTTTTAATATTTTCATAATATAACTATCAGTTAATCGAATAATTTAATTAAATTTTGATTCCATATGATAGGTACCACCTGGTAGTGAATTCGAGAAAAAATGGATTTCAATAATAATTCAATAAAATTAATTCCTAATATTTATAAGAAAATTATAAATATAAATCTAAAGAGTAGAAAAATAACTATAAAAAGAATATTTCTAGTTTTTAGTACACTTGTAAAAGTGTGTTTTAGAAACTGTTTTTATTCATTCTTGTTTAATATAGTCCACTCTATCGCTATATGTAACATTCAACTAGCGGTACATTAGAAATAAATATAATAATCTCCTAACAATAAATTCTGATTTGTCTCCTTAGAAACTAAAGTCAGAAGATTTCATTCTGTAACAAATTATTAAAAGTGAAATCCAATATTTACATATCACCGGATTCTCTAAATAGGAAGATTACGAAAAGGAATATGGCCGCCCTTCTAGGAGGAAGCCATTTTTTTGTGTGCCTTGACCGAATTGGATCGGCAATTTTTCTAGTCCATATATTGACGGTAATTTTACTTAATTTTTAAACGGATTGAAACGAATTTTGTAATAAATATTTTTTTGAATTACGAGATAACAATCTTTGTTGCTAAAAATCCCTAAACCTCGTATCTCTCAGAGATACAATTCAAGAATAGGAAGATTACTTTGGATTTCAAACACTATGTTTAATAGAATGCATGAAAAAATGAAAATAAAAATAGTTTAAATCAAATCTTTGTGAATATTCATTTATTGATGTCCATAGAACTGATGTGGACAATAGAACAAAAGAAATATCTCCTCTCGCACAGGAAGAGTATTTTCGGAATAATAAGATATTCTCTATAAAATAATATTGAAAATTTTAAACTTCCAGGTTAAGATGAATTTTAATTGCATAGAAATATATGGTCATATTTACTGCTATTTATATTGAAAAATTAGTCTCACTGATGAAGATTTTCAGAAGTAACTTTAATAAAATTTCAACACAATCATTACCACTAACAATAATTGGTGGTTATTTTAACACCAGAAAATATCTTTAAAATAATATGAAATTATGACGATAGTAATCTAATTAATTACAAAATATCTTCTAACTACAATTCATGACGAAAAATTTAAAGAATCGTGCCCATTTCTGATGAAGATATTAAATGTCATAATTTATTTCATTCATATGTCATAATGCATTTCATTCATATTTAGTAAAATACTCACAAATAC
>BGPR01031329.1:2468-18108 GCA_013235015.1 Araneus ventricosus | reverse complement strand
CTGAAAATAAGGTTTTATAAATATAATAAAATTAATCAAAAATATAAATTACAGGGATTAAAATAAAGACTGCAAACTTTAAACAGGAGGGCGGGAGACGACGATTATGATGCTACACTTTTTGAAAGCTTGTCATTTTCAAACATTAGGACGAACTACTACAACTGGTCTAGATATTTAAACAGTGTTTACTGCTTACACTGACATCAGTGATCATTTTATTTGGTGTTTTCCATTGTTTTTAGCAACTTTGTGGAGGCTATATATATATTTTGGGGGGAGAGGGCAAGTAGCAGATGTTTTATCTGTATTTGTTTTTATAAAATTTATTATGATTGGTCATCTTTGCGAGAAAAATAATAGCTGTGTTATGGAAGACTTTAAGAAAGAATATATATATATATCGTCTCTCCTCCGTGTTTTCTGATTTTTAAAGCTTTTCCATCCAAGTGTTATTGAAAAATAATAATATTTTTGCTTTTCTAACTCATAATTTCATTTATGTTCTAAGGTATAATAAATAAATCTAAATTTACTTCTAGAGCGAGAACGAAAACACAGACAAGAAGAAGAAAAGTCCTCCAGTCTTCGCATCAACAATAACAATTTTTTTCAATTATAAAAAACTTTTAACATGTAAAAATGATTTGTTGATTCAAAGGAATATTACGATTCAAAGTAGTAAAA
This sequence comes from Araneus ventricosus, assembly GCA_013235015.1. NCBI lineage: Eukaryota > Metazoa > Arthropoda > Arachnida > Araneae > Araneidae > Araneus > Araneus ventricosus. The sequence goes on along the minus strand of BGPR01031329.1, from coordinate 17,421 downwards.
ATTGGCGTTTAAATATTTGAGGTGAATATCATAATTCATCTCAAATGTTTGAACAACCATTATATTTTTTCGACCGTCATATTTTGAATGATATTTCTTTGTTTTCCAGCAGGGCTTCGTAAGCTTTTTTTTCTCACTCATGCACCCTTTTCCAGTTGGACTTTATTTTCGTCAGAAAAAATTTGCCGTGATCCCAAAGTTGAAAAAATAATAACCAAATGAAGTATTAATCAATGATAAATAAATGAAATTTCAATTAAATATAGTTATTTATCAAATTTGAATTGAATTTTTTATAACCCTAGAAGATTTCATTGACTTTTTTAAATATCATTTTTGAGCAGACCGAAAAAATAAACACACTTGAGACTTTTTTTTGTGACCCCGATATTTTTCAATGCGTTTCGAGTTTGGCTCAGGAAGTCTTGCACTAAAGAGTGACAAAAAGTTTTCGGCTGACACTTATTTATATGTTGTATTTGTTATCGAAGGAATTAACAAATTTTTTTCTTCATATAATTATATAGAACGAAAAGTTTGAAGTAATAAGTGTAAAATTACGAACAAAAAGTTTGTCTAAAACTAATCTTCAGTTAGTTTTCAAATTCTGTTTCTATTCCTCTGAAATATGAAGGTTCTAGCTTTTACCCTTTATGTTTTATGCTATTTTGCTTTTTATATTTACACGTTTTTACATGCTGTACTTGATATCGAAAGAATTTACAATTTTATTTGAAGCACGTTATATAATTGTCTAGGACGAGAAGCTCGCATTAATGTGCAAATTTAGGAACAAAAAGTTTGTCTAAAATTTATCTTTTGTTAGTTTTCAAATTCTAAAGGGTTCTAGTTTTTACAAACTTATTAAGGGTCATAAAAGTGGAAAGGTTATCCAAAATATGAATTAACATTAAAATTTGGAATGTGTTACCACCATTATTTTGTAAAAGTGGTTGTTGATAGTTAAAAATAATATGTTTTCTTGTTCGTTTCGAAATAAATGCTAGTCTACTGTAATACTAATAATAAATATGACAATGATTGTGAAGCTTGTGATTTGCAGCTTTGTATTTTTTTTTTTTAATTTTTTTTTTTTTTTCACCTACACCAATTTTCTCAGGAAATGAGTTTCATTAAACATTTAAATATCCTTTTGCTAGTCATATCCAAATAAAACCCCTAAAACATTTCAAAATTTATCTGCGAGTTATATCTGAAAAGAATATGAATTTATTACGGAAATACATTCAAGAAATCATTCTCCTGCACGAAAATTTAATTTAATTACATAGAGGAAAATTCATCACTTCACTCGTCTCTTCCAAATGCATATAATAAGGATAAACGCATTCCAACTTGAAAAGGCTTTTATCGATAATTCGAATACTCGCCCAAAGGAACTCCGCAGCTCGTAATTCAAATTGTTTGCAGTTTTATGCCTTTGCAGCTCTGGCTGCATTTCAAGCGTATCTTGTCAACAGCGTCGGGAGTCTTAACAAAACTCATTTCTGCACAAAAATAGGCGGGCAAAAAAATACAAATGAAGAGGTAATATATGTCTGAATATTCGTGAAAATCTGATAAGTTTTCAATGGTGGCGATAAAATCGGGCAAACGACTTTAACGTGCGGAACACATCAAACGATAGAACACGAACTCCCGTCCCCTCATCCTATCTTTTTGACAGCAGATTATCTTATTTATGTCCCTCTTTTGATCACGTTAGAGAACCCTTCAATAAGTTATGTCTTCCTGCTTCGAGTAAACGCTTGAAATAGACGATGCAGTAGGAAGCCAGTCAGCTTCCATTTGGCGACTTTCTCAGAAACCAGCCAAATTTTTATCTACTTTTTAGTTTGCTTTTGTTTTTAAGCATTTGAAATGCAAATAAACAGATAATTCAAGTTCATCCGCATGAAAAAAAATTATCTGAAAGAGCCCTAAATTAGAATCTGTTCATTTATAACAACTTGCTTAAACGTAATATTAATACTTCAGAATTTTCTACTTAAGTAATTAAATTTTACAAAACAGTTGAATGGCATACTGATAGAGAAGATTAGTAATATATATATGTAGTAGTGACAGAATGTCAGAGGAATCGCCAGAAATTTTTATTTCATTTTTAGTTTGCTTTTATTTTTAGCATTTGAAATGGAAATAAACAGATAATTCAAGTTCATCCCCATGAAAGAAAAAGAATAATCTGAAAGAGTTCTAAATTAGAATCTGTTCATTTATAACAACTCACTTAAACGAATATTCATACTTCAGAATGAATTTTCTACTTAAGTAATTAAATTTTACAAAACAGTTGAATCAGATACTGATAGAGAAGATTAGTAATATATATATGTAGTAGTGACAGAATGTCAGAGGAATCGCCAGAATTTTTTTATTTATTTATTTTTTTTTATATTTAGCATTTGAAATGGAAATAAACAGATAATTCAAGTTCATCCCCATGAAAAAGAATAATCTGAAAGAGTCCTAAATTAGAATCTGCTCATTTATAACAACTTGCTTAAACGTAATATTCATACTTCAGAATTTTCTACTTAAGTAATTAAATTTTACAAAACCGTTGAATCGGATACTGATAGAGAAGATTAGTAATATATATATATGTAGTAGTGACAGAATGTCAGAGGAATCGCCAGAAATTTTTATTTTATTTTTAGTTTGTTTTTATTTTTAGCATTTGAAATGGAAATAAACAGATAATTCAAGTTCATCCGCATGAAAAAAAAAATTATCTGAAAGAGTCCTAAATTAGAATCTGTTCATTTATAACAACTTACTTAAACGTAATATTAATACTTCAGAATTTTCTACTTAAGTAATTAAATTTTACAAAACAGTTGAATCGGATGCTGATAGAGAAGATTAGTAATATATATATATATGTAGTAGTGACAGAATGTCAGAGGAATCGCCAGAAATTTTTATTTCATTTTTAGTTTGCTTTTATTTTTAGCATTTGAAATGGAAATAAACAGATAATTCATGGAAAAGAATAATTTGAAAGATGGAAAAGAATAATTTGAAAGAGTCTTAAACTTGAATAAGCTCAGTTATAACAAGTTATTTAAACTTTGTTACCTATTCATACTCCAGAATTATTTATTCGAGTTATTCAGTTTTACAACACAGTTGAGTCAGGCACTGTCATACAGAAGATTTTGTAAACAATAAATTATATACCGTTGCAATATCAGGAATTATAAGAAATGTTTTAAAATTTCATTCATACTTTATGGTGATCGAACATAATATAATTTAGCTTGTATGCATTTCTGTGAATATGCTTCCAGAAAATTATTTATGGGAGTTATTGAGGCATTGCACAAGAGTTAATGGGAATTAGTGTTGTGAATTTGGGGTTCACTATACAAGCTGTATCTAAATTTTTGCAGTTTGTTATGCAAAAGTTAACGATGCGAAGCCGTTTCACAATATTATTTGACTATTATATTATAATGCATTAATTAATTATGGAAAAGGAAAATTAGAATTTTTCTGAAATGTTTTGCTATAAATAATTTCTTAAATACTTAATTTTGGAAAATGAAAATTAGAATTGTTCTGTAATAATTTGAGAAAACATCTTTCGCAATTTACATCTAAATCTACTTCCGAGTTGGTTCTTAATTGTATAATTGCGTTCCATTCTGATGTCGTTCCGTTTCTGATTGGGAAGCAAATCAAGCATATCGAATTGGAGAATTTTTTTTCTTATCACGCTATTTATGATTAATTTTCAAATATTGTTGACGAAATGTCATTCAGACCACTTGGAATTCATAATAAAATTCCGTTATGACTTACTCTAAAGTAAACGTTTTAATTGTTCAATTATTTCCAAGATTAACGTTTAATTATTTTCAAGATTAGTAAATGGTGTAATCAATGAAAAAGATGATAATTAATTGTTCGTCACACGTGACCGAAGCTAATATAAAGCACAATAGCAACAATTTGAACACACATAAATAAACAAAAGATAGGCATTTTTCACAAATGAGTCTTGCAACTCATTTGCTTATTTAATTATAAATAAAAAATTAAAAATATGGTCAGTAGAAATTCTGATTCATTTTTAAAATTAAGTAACTAAAGATGGAAAAAATACAAACAAAATAATTGTATATTGTATTTAATATGTATTATTTCAAAAAATTTCACAATATAATATTATTGCCAGAAGCATAATGATTAATCTTTTAGGATAAAATTTATTAATTGGATTAAATGTAGCGAGCTTGACTAAGCATAAATAGCGAGATTATTAAGATTTTACATTGAAATGCTTCTGCAATTATTTTCAAAATATTATAATTAATACGAAATCTTATTTATAAAGAAAAATTTACACATGCAACTTTGAAAGAAAATTGCATAAAAATACAGTCAGAATTATTTTAAAATAAAAGTTGAAAATTAATTCTTGCAAATTTCTCTCTTTAAATGGAACACATACAAATGAATAATTCCAATGTTTTATAAGATGTAATGAATGGATATGGCAAATATTACAATTGATATAGAATTTTAGTTACAAAGAATGATTAAAGCGTTTGAGTTTTGAAAAAAATTTCATGAAAATGCAGTCAAAAAGACTTTTTTTAACTTAGAAATTATTTGATTCAAACATTTTCTTTTGAACAAAAAGTATTCACACAAAAGTAAAATTTCATTATTTTTTAAAAATAATGAAAGGACAAGGTATCAATAAAATTCTTTCATATTTAACAGCCAGGGGTGTAGTGGAGCCGGAACACTGTTCCGCCATTGTTTTTTTTTTTTGTTGTTGTCGCGAAAAATGAATAAAAAATTGCGAAAACGTCCTTAAACAGAGCGATTTTTGCCACCCAGATTAGAGCTTTTCGGTACTGCTTTTAGAGCGTCCCAGGGCTGATAATTTTGTGACTACACCACTTGTTGGAAATTATACTCAGTTAACTTTCCTTCAGTCTCCTCATTCAATCTTCTAACCAATCACAAGCTGTGATTGATTGTGATGATGTCATGATACAATACTCACTGCGCGACGTCACATGCATCCCATGATTCCTTTCATGGAGAGCCGATATAAGGCAGTTAGTGATGTAGTTTGAACTGTACTTGTAGAACGTTCTTTATGTATGTGTCTTTGTCTTACGTGCTATGTGTTTAAAATAAACGATGATTAAACCAGTTTCTCGAACTCTGCTAATTTCCCCTTCACCATTGTGAACATTATTCTTTTTTATTTAAAATTTCAAAGCAGCGAGATTCTGTTAACCATCAGAACTTCAATAAAATTTCAATCTAACTGAATGAAGAAAACCTAAAATAATTTATAAGTTCAAAATTATAGCCACTGTATTTTTCCTTCGTTATAGTTCAGTTCAAAATTCAAGTTAGTAGCAGTTCAATTTTGAAGTCCATGAATGAAATATAATATACCAATTCGAATCTAAAGTCAACGACCCAGTGGTGTTGTCAATCTATGCAATCCCTGTTACTACTCGCTTCACATCCATGGAAAGAGATGATTGTATGTAATTAATGCCGTACTGAAAAAATATTTATTTATCTTATATAAGATTTTTAGTTCTTAAAAATGTCAGGCTTATCCTGAAGTCAAATAAATGATAATAATACTAATTTTAAACTTTGCGCGTTGTGTTTTTCAATAACCCAGTGTTCATCCAGGCCATGCCTCGTGGATGCTCAGTCAGCATGAGAATATTAACAAAGAGAAAAACCATTAACTGCAAAATTTTAATATTTGGTTGAAATGCGAGCTGAATTTAATAGAGAAGAAAAGAATTAAAACTCACATAAGGAGCAATGCCCTTACAATAAGTCAACCTGATGCAGAACTGAATAACATACATTTATTATAAATTATTAAAATATAAACGACAGTACACTAAAGATACTGACTTTCTTGATTACAATACGCACATTCACATTATAACATTAATTTCCTAATGACAGATCCAAAGAAGATATTCATTATAAATTATTGATGCATAATTAACAGCTAACCACAAGTTGTTCATGGTCACATTTAGAACTGAAGTGCATTTATGCAGATATTTCATATCTATTCAAGTTTACAAATAAAACAATACAACCTCTCACATTACTGATATATAAAACACAAAAATTTAAGAATAATAAACATTCCTTATGATGACTTTCATAAACACATGCATTAGGATATCATGATTATGACAATTTTAGCATACCACTAACCATAGATTCACAGAACAAATCACTGACTTTTGTCGTGACTATTACAACCAAATACAGATACATAACGTTAGACAACGTTAAACGTTAGTTCAGTGAAAGAACATCTGCATACACTCTGCCAGTTTTAAATTATGTCGTGAAGAAAAGTTGCGTGGATTTTCCCCTGAATATATTTAGTATCCGGAACGAAGTTATACACAATAGATTTTGTCTGAAGAAAAAAGGACTGATTTTCAAAAGGGGCAGGAAGGGTAAATTGATGGGGGGGGGGGGGGTTGGACATTCCGAAAAGACGCGGCGACTGGTAACCCCCTGAAGGATACTTCAGCTATATTCCTAAAAGTACAAGAAAGATGTTTTGTATCACTTCGAATTTTCTTGTACCTTAATATTCATGTTTAATAAAGAAAATATTAATCGTAACACAAGTTACACTTTATTTCAATCCATTTTAGACAAAGGCGATATTAGGAACATATAGTGGGCGATATTGGGAACCCTTTTTTTAGGATGAAAAATTTCGCGGTCGTAAAAAAAAAATTGTGTGTATGTTAAACTTATGTATTAGAGTTGTAATTCAGTTTATTTTTAGATAACAGTCCAGATAGTAGATTAGAGCAATTTTTAGACAAATTGCTGTTGAATTAGTCATCTGATTAAAATAATGGCTTAGGTGGGCGATATTTGGGGCCCATACCTTATATAGAATGATGCTGTAGTTGACATTTTTGAGGAGAACTGCAGTCGTTCTAAAAAGCATTAAAAGCCTTTCATGGCAGTTTTCAGACATTTTTTTAAATGGAAAGGTATTTCAATAAACTTGAATAAAAATTAAGATTATTCCAGTCTATGATTACTTTGAGAATAGTGGGAGTGAAGTTTTACATATCACCGGTGAATGTCAAACAGTACAAAGTGGACGTCAAATTAGTGGACCGTTTGAAGTTATAAAAACTTCGAAACGGGTAACACGCGCAATTAGGAAACGCAACATATAACAAATTGTCAATTCGATATTTTAAAGAGGCCCGTGAAGCTCATCAGGAACAAGCGACCAAGAAAATGCGTAAAATATAAACTTTGATGGGATCTCTGGAAATCTCGACCCTTCTACGCTTAATTAATTTTATTAAAATTTTTTGAACTCAAAAAAACATTATTATTATATTTTTAATTCGAAATCTTTCTTTAAACTCGCCTATATGTAACGATAACATTTTAAGCAAATTAATCAATAAGTAATGATAAAAGGAAGGTAATTTAATACAATTATTGGGAAAATTTAAAGAAAATATTTTTAATTAAGATGCTTTACTTCTTTGACTGGATAGTGGAGAATTTTACAGAAGGAGTTGAGGACAAAGTTTTGCAATCTTACAATTCTAAAACGCGACCCCATCTGGGACCGCGACTCATTGCTCAAAAAACCTTGCTTTGATAGGGTTAAGTAACCTTCTGGACCCAAATCTGTATATAACATTAAAATTATAATCAAATGACTATTAATTAAAGATCCAAAGAAGGACATTTGGTTTAATAGAATTACTTGGTAAATTTAAATGAAACGTTAAGTTGTTTTACTTTTTGGAAGGAGTTGCTATAAAAGTTTCATAACCTCAAAATTACAAAAAACTACTCCATACGACGCCACGACTCATAGCTTAGAAAACCTTGCTTTGGTAGGGTTAAGTAATCTTGTGGTCCCAAATCTGTATATAACATTAAAATTATAATCAGAGGACTATTAATTAAAGATTCAAAGAAGGGCATTTGGTTTAATACAATTACTTGGTAAATTTAAATGAAACACTACATTGTTTTAGTTTTTGGAAGGAGTTGATATAAAAGTTTCCCAACCTCAAAATTACAAAACGCTACTCCATGAGAGACCACGACTCATAGCTTAGAAACCTTGCTTTGATAGGGTTAAGTAACACATCTTTTGGTCCCAAATCTGTATATAACATTAAAATTATAATCAGAGGACTATTAATTAAAGATTCGAAGAAGGACATTTGGTTTAATACAATTACTTGGTAAATTTAAATGAAACGTTACGTTGTTTTACTTGTTGGAAGGAGTTGCTATAAAAGTTTCATAACCTCAAAATTACAAAAAGCTACTCCATACGACGCCACGACTCATAGCTCAGAAAACCTTGCTTTTATTGATATAAGTAACAGAAGTCAAGGATTCATTCTCACGAGCATTCAACATGGTATCCCTATGAGAGAATGACCATCAAATTTGGACCACTTACAGAAATGTGTACTAATGCAAGGTTCGATAGATTTTGTTTCACTCTTGATCATCAAGACGTAAAAGTTCACACATTTCTTCAAAAAAAAAAAAAAAAACATTTCACGTGCGCGCCTAGTTTGGCCTTTTTTTCTCAACGAACGAAAGAAAGGCAAGAAAAACCGTTGATGCAGTTTCAAATTCTGCTTTTATTTCGCTTAAAATAAATCGGCCTTCCTCCCCCTCGCCACAGAGGTAGCAGCTGGCATGACAATTTGCGGCACAGTATCTGCCGATTGCTGGCGGATACAGACACTCCATTTAGCTCTAACAACCCGTCGGATAAAGGATGAAAAAATGCACGTCCTGACACCTCCTCCTCATCAGATACTCCAGGGTTACTGCACATCACTCATTGCGATGGCGCCAACAGCAGCGCGATTGGCGGCAGAATTGCAAGAGATGATGTAGAGTGATGGAGCTGTTTTGAGGAAAATTCTACTTGTGGATGAAAGAATGAATCTCAAGTCTTTCAGGAATGTGTTCTCAAAGTTTATATTTCTAACTTCTCGTATACGTAGTTCAAAAAGAGAAAGTATTGTATCAAAAAACATTGGACCACGAGATTTTTGACGAATTTACGTTTTAAACGCCTCTGAGCCCGAAGCAACTGCTTTAGGAATAATATTTGCCTGTCTGTGAGAACGGTAACTCAGAAATGAAAGGATAGAGCCGAATAAGATTTGGCGTGACACACTTACACCAAAATTGTAGATCTGCTACAAGTTTCGGACAAAATCAGTCTAGTGAAATCTGTCTGTCCGTGTTCATGTGGAAACAATAGCTCGAAAACGCGATGAACTAGACAAATGAAATTTGGTGTAAGGTTTTATCACAAGATTTATAGATCTGGATCAAATTTTTGAACAAACCCGCGTGCAAATTGACCGTCCACTGGTCTGTCTAATGGCCCAACTAGCCCCATATCGCCATTCTTGTTTCTCATGAATGTAGAAATATATTTTGAAACCAATTCGATAAGCAAGTCCTAAAGTAACAATGAAGAATTATCTTTCTGAATATTATTTGTAAAAATGGAATTTATAACTTATAAGCAAAGAAATAAACGATTATTCATAAGTGAGGAAATTCACTCAGCTTAGCAAAAATTAGAAAATTCTGGCTGGTTCTTTAATGAACGCTACTTCTTCAATGTCGTTGATGTGGAAGAAGGAAGGCGGGATAATACACACTTGTCTGGAATGGCAGCGTTAAATACCGAAAAGTATTAAAAATATCGCGACTGGCCCAACGTGCCCCTATGGCCAACTAGCCCCTGTCTACCCTATATGCGAAAACCCAGAAACGCAACAAGCATGGTAAATGAATTTTGGTATGTTGTCGTAAGAAAGCAATCATAGAATTGTATCAGTTTTGGACCCATTTAGTCAGAAGGAAGCGATCCAAAATGAATTTTAAATTCTTATCACTATATGACAAAGATAAGAACAAAATGCTCCATATTTGTGAGAGCATACGCGTAATTCCCCAAGATGTAATCAACGCTCTCAAGATCAATATCAAAGAGTGAATAGTTTGAAGATGCATTCAAAATATCAAAAACATTACTAAGATAAGTATCTTGATGTCACTCTTATTAACAACCAGAAACTTTTCATTAGTTCACATTAATGTGTATTATAATGAGGAAATTTGTGAGCCGGAATAGTTGAAGGTTTTAGTTCCTAAAAGGAGTAAAGAAAGACAAATATGCATTCGCAATTTTGCTTTGAATCATATGTTTCTTTTCTCCATCTCAGAATGGCAACTATTAACTCTCTGAACCCGGCTAGAGTGAGAAATCCAGTACCTCAAAAACTGGAGTAAATTTTCGTTCACGAAAACGGAATGGAATCCTCCCTTTTTTTACAGAAATTCCAGGAGGACGACACCAAAGGTTGGGCGAACAATTGTCAACAAAGAAAGGAACTACTTTTCTCCTTAAAATTCACTCAGGCGCCCCAAACCGCCTGAATCCGGCCTCTGTCGAATGGGGCGGTTTGAGGCGGATTAGGGCTCATAGGGTTAAGGAAACTCTGACCAAATGGGTTAATAAATTTAGAAAAATATGTATGATTGGTTTTCTCTCATCGTATAAGCGGGCTTTATGCCATCTGCAAACTGAATCCAGTAAATTTTTCCGGAGCGGAGAGTTTTCTTGGGGAAAAAACACACAATCAAATCAAATTTTTCATGGCTCGTCGGAAAGGGGAATCCAAGACAAAACCTTCGACTTCATCCTCGTACTCGAGGTGTCCTCGCCCTCCATTCAGATGTCCTAAAATGTAAAGGAAATTAAAAAAATCAGTTCTTAGAATGCAACTCTTAAAAGAGAATATTAAATCTTGGGTTCCATTCGTAAGAGGAAAAAAATCTAAAGAAATTTATCTTTAATAGACTACTTAACCTTCGATTCATGACTGCTCACCATGTCAAGAAAATATTATTAACAAAAATCAGTGAAAGGCGCTATTGAGGAAATTAATTGTTCCCTTTAAAAATCAGGAGAATAAATCCAATAGAAAGAGCCATTTGATTACGTTATCATATTATTGTTGTAAAACGATTTGTTTCGTTAATTTTTACATGTTTAAGTATCGAAATATTAAAGAAAATTTCAGTTTGGGATGATTGGTGGATGAGAAAACAATATGTTGAATTCATTTTCTAAAATAAATCAACGATTGATACATACAAAAGGTTCCTTTATTTGACCTGTGCATGCAATTTTTTATTATTAGTATCCAATCGCGATGGACAGTAAAAGTTATTTCAAGTGTCCACATCACCTTCTAGATCTTTATTTAAAGGCCTTTATTTACTTTATTATACTTAAAGGCCTTTATTTACTTTATTATACTTAAAGGCCTTTATTTACTTGCCTCATTATGGTGTTAACAATTAGAGAAATTTTATATTTTCATCATTTAAAAAATTTGATAGCTTTTATTTAATTAAACAGGATTGATTGATCACAAAAAATAGTTTAAATAATAAAGTACATGGCAATAATGAAATCTTTAGAAAACCTTTTTTTTTTTTTTGTTCAATTAAAACATGACATGACAATATGCAATACGGCATGTTGATAATGGCTGACCGAAGAAAGGGTAAAAAAACAGCTCTAAGTCGCCAAATGTTTCTCACCTGCCAAATATTTCTCTTGTGCTGTCTCTTTGGCACTTAGAGTTAACCACCAGGTCGTCGCTTAATGAAATATGTATGAAGCCCGAACCCATACGCGTGGAAGCGGCACACTCGTAAGTTATGCAGTGAGCAAGGCCATAAGAGGACGACATCTGTTGTGGAAAGCAGAGGCAAACACATCAGGACGTGTCAGGTGATCATCACTCCTTCCACTGACAGACATTTTATGATATCAGTCAGGTGTTTGCCGCCGCCGTCTTAAACACAAAAAGAGTGGCTCGGCTTCCCCTGGAAGTGCTAATGTGCGCTGAACGAAGGATGATTGGCTTCGTTTGGGACTCGGAAGGGACTTGGGGAGTTCAACAAATCGTTAAGGTTGTACTCTGAAAACAAAAAAGTTGGTGAACTACACGATTTTGAATCGTAAGAGATCGTAACCTGTCTAAAAATAAATGAAGAATTTTTTTTTAATGTATTGAAATTTAATAACTAGGTAGGTATCGATAGAATTTTCCTTTTCGGTTGATATTATTCATGAAAAATATAAATAAGTTTTTCTCGGTCTTTATAAAGAATTTTTTTATTTATAAAGAAAAATATTTTACACTATTTGAAATACATATATCTCACTTGGAAGTAAAGTTGCACAATTCACTTTTTAGAAGACTTCGAATCAAGTATATTTATTTCTTCAAGACGTAATATCGCTGTTTTAGTGTCAATATTATAGCCGACGTGCAGTGAAGCCAACGTCTTGTTATTTCACGGGAAATAGACCTAAATGAATAAACTTTTTTTTGTAAAATTCCAGATTTTAAATAGTCTTCTTCCAATCTAACGACATACAGTTTGTGCATTTAATGTGCAGATAAAGGTATAATAAAACAACTAGAATGAAATAGAATGTTTTAAATGTTATTTCTTTAACTCTATTCCATTAAATCTCATGAATAGAAAGCAGAAGGTCTAAATATTCATACTATGGAACCAAAATTTAAAGATTTTTACGATGATTTTTGTTGAAAGATTTTTGATGAAAGAGTTTTGTTAAATTATAATAAGGCATAGCCTCTGTTAGGAACTAATCATTTACTTTATGGAAACCATTCAGACGAAGAAAGTTGAATTCAAAAGTAGTTATTAATCTGACATGAATTAATTCATTATTATTAATCTGCCATAAAATTATTCATTATAACTCGTCTAATAGTAAGATTAGTTTTATCCTACAAACGGTAAGACAAGTCTAGACTAATTACGACAGTAATATCATTTTCTTACTAGAATGGGAAAAAACTGTTGGCAATCCTTAACGCCTCATAATTATTTAAAAATATCTTAAGTATATTATTTTCTAATTATGAAATGAACGTGAAAATGTATTTATTTGATGTAAAATGCTTAACTGAGGAGAAATTTTGAATATGCTGTTTTATCATCCGGTAACTGAAATTGTAAATGGAAAATTCAATTTCTAAGGCTTTCTTTGCAATTCAACTTGGGGCTATTTTAAAGAACTCATTTTATCTAAATAACAGCTAAAAGTATTTAGTTACATTAAGCGACTAACTAGGTAATGTTAGACGCTCTTAATTAAGTAAATATATTATTTTCATAATTAGTCTCGATAACAAGATGTTAAGAATTCACATAAAAAGTTGTTAACAACAAAGTCATTGTAAATAAAATTTGTTTTTATTCTAAATACTTTTATATCCAAAAATAATTTACAGGACAAAATTTGTAAAAAACTTAAGCAAACATATTGAACAAGATGCAATAAAGTTGTGTACAACATATTAAACTAAAAATTAGAATTATTTTCATTTTAACAGATTATTCAAAGAGTATCAAAAATAGTTTATCTGAAAAAGACGACTAAAAAAGTAAATTTTTAATTCTTATTAAAATTAACGCAAATTATTTGAGATTAAATTATAACCTATGCAAATCATACTCATTTTTATTATTCTAAAACTTTCTTGCAGTATAATTATAATTTTTGACAGGATAATTAATAAGACATTCGAGTATTACAATTAATAGCTTTTATAGTCATTTTAGAAATCATTTTTATGCCAAAATTAAAAAGCGATTTCGTTGAAATACAATTCCAGGTTTCATTTCATTTTATTTTAAAGTAAGTCTTGAATTTTCTACATTTTGTTGGAATGAACCACCATGAGAGTGAACAAGTCAAGTGAACGTTTAATCTGAACAATTCGTGAATCTTTTTTTTAAATGCAATTCAGGATTTTTATCTTTTCCAATTCAATGTCCATTCCTGATTCGACGCATGAAAGCGGAAAATCTCTCAACCAGAACCACAGCACCAAAATGACCTGACTTATGGGTCCTAAGGAGACCATAGCCGCGAATGAATGGGCCCAAGACGTGTGCTTACTGCTGGGAAGAGATAAGTTCCCTTCACTCACTCTGTCAGAGGTACAAATTGATTTCCTCCATAATTGTGCACCTCCTTTTCACGGAGCTGATCATAAATAATACCACCAATGGATCTTGAGGTTTCGGGGCGAATGCAACTCGTCCCTCCACAAAACCGCCGTCCCTTTGAACGAGCGCCAAGTAAACTAGCCGTAACATCCCAGTCAAGTCAATTGCTTGTCCTTGCGGCGGGACGTCACGCTGAGAGCTTATCCTCCCGGGGGCCCATTGCGGCTTGTCCCCCGCTGAGTGGCGGACAAAGGACCCCCTTCCGAGTCTGACAGTCCCAGTGACGTCCTGGGGCGTCACCTATGGTCAGAAATGACAGACAACCGCGTGAGAAATGGGACGCAACTCAAAACACAGCAATCTGTTTTGGAGGGATGGCTGAGAGATGAGAGGGGGCGGCTCCAAACGGAAGGATGACTTGCTTTTAGGTTGGAAAGAATTCTTAAAATGTTAGTATTTTTGCGTCACTACCATTTTTTGCTTTTCTTTTTCAAATTTTGCATTATATAGTAATTGATCAAAATTTTTATACTTACACCATTTTACTTTCTCGTATACAAAGTCTATAAAGAGGAAATATTAAAATCATCAATAATAAAAATTATAATAAATAATGTTGATAATAAATCGGTTTTGAGGTTTTGATGAATACCCGATTTTCACACCTCTCTCAGTCCGAATAACGCACGTTTGGAACAATGTCTGCACGTTTGGAACAATGTCTGCGAGTTTGGAACAATGTCTGCACTTTTGAAACAATGTCTGCACGTTTGGAGCAGTGTCTGCATGTTTGGAACAATGTCTGCAG